>WEIV01026438.1:3406-55472 GCA_013390005.1 Calyptomena viridis | reverse complement strand
TGAGAATGTTAGCTATTCTTCCATCAGCCGGGTCCTTCCTTGGGTATTTGTACATGTATGTGTCCATGAGTCCAAAATGGAAAAGCAGAGAAGGCATAATGTATTTCAGATATTATTCTCCCTACATTAGCTTTACACTGTATTTCCCACATAGGTCACTAGATTTCTTTTGTGCCTGTCTACCTAGTAATTGCCAGTTTCCCCACATATTGACATGTCCTCACATGCTTCAGCTTTTCTGAATTTATTAATTCTAGTTCTTTTTCTGAGCCCCTTATATTTAGGTATCTTGCTTCTTACTCCAGGTAGACTCACCAATATTTCTAGCAATGATTTCCCTAGCAAAACTAAAGAGGATTAGTTAGTTTTTTATTTATCTGCTGCCTTCAAAATTATTGCTCTATGGCTCTTCTTTTTTTAATTACTTCTCAACCCTTTCCAACCAAACATGAGCTTAGTTTTAGAATCTGTTTTTTGGTTCAGCCTACTCAATGTGTTTTTCATGTAGCATTTGTTTTCAGCTTTACCTTTCTACCTAGCAACAGTCTAGTTTCTTGTCAGGGACCCTGTAAAACTGGATTCCTATCAGAAATTAGATATATCTCTATTACAGATTTTTTTTAAAAATGCTTGTAAACCATTGTTTTAGTAATGCCTCTGGAAAGGTGTAACATTGGACTTAGATTCTCATGTTTATGTTTACATCTTAGGCAAAATGGACTTGTTACCTGTATAAGCTAAACATGCTGCATTATAGTCAGAAGGCAAAGGAACTCTGTAAGAACATTTATTCAGACGATTATCCAGTCTTACAAGTTGAATAGCCAGTGTAGCTTTTTAATTTGTGAGGCAGTTATTCAGCAACCAGCTGCACCTGTTTACTGTGGGAAGCTCCATCTGAGTTGACAAATCGCAAGAAGTCTGTCCTGTGTTGGGTCAGGGCTCTGTGCAGTGCAGGAAGCTTTGTCACTGGAATATGTCCTTGATGTGTCCTCCTGGGCTTCACAGACTTTCTAAGTCAGAGGTGGTATTTTTGTGATGAGTAGCCTTTACTATCTATGGATACAGACGTCAGTTCAATGTGATGATTTATTAAGTATTAAAACACTTTTCTAAAACTTGCTATGAGTTGTTCGTATTGAGTCCTCAGCACTTGTAGGACTTGGAGTACGTGTGGCCACTGGAGCCAACAGGAGTGCACACCAGGAGTGAAAAGGGCTTTGGAAGTGGAGGAAGATCCTGTGTGAGGTGAATCCAGAAATAGAAATAACCAAAGCTGTGTATTAGATGAAAGCAAACATGATGACTAATGGTTTTGCCAACTGGAATGCATATTTGCTGTGCTCAGTGGGAATTTGTTGTGAGCAAAGTAATACTGAGATCAGTGACTGTGCCTACAAGGAGGGCAGGGTTGAAAGAGAAGGGAAGAGAGCTAGTTGTGCTAGTTTTCTTTCCTTATCTGATATATTTCTATTTGCACAATTATATGATCAAGGGCAGGAGCAAATTCAGCACATTTAAGGATTTAGAATAAGACAATTTCATTCTGTCATTTCAGATTTCTCAGATGATGGTTGGGGGGCAACTGGTGGTCCTTAGCTCATGCAAGAAGCAAAAATAATGGGTAAAACAAGATTATTTGCTCTCATAATCAAAAATCATTAAAAAAAAAAAAGAAATAATGAAACACTAAGTACTGCTGTTCCAAATCTTCACTTTCACACTGACTTCAGGTTTTATGTAAAAGCAATTGATTAGCTAGCAGTTCTTTTTAAAATGTTTTTGAGCACTGCCATTTTGTTTCTTATTTTGGAGATGTCCTAGATTTTTCTGTCCTGAACTCTTGTGGAGTCAGTTCTGTATTTTTTGCTAATGGATTAGTCTTTTATTATTCTGCCCTTACTGCTATCTGTGCTGGATGTTCATGCAGGGGAGATACAAACTATACTTTTTACATAGGGACCAAACAGAAGTACGAAGAAAGAGTAATAAGGATTCCAGAGAAGATAGTTTTTGCAGGCACAGAAAATGATGCCTTGCTCCCTAGATGTAAATTTTTTTTTTTTTCAGTTTGCACAAAGGATGTTTTTCCACAAATACATGACAGCTCTTTTAAGATGCTCTGGTGCTGTATGCTGCTGTTCTATTACTTCTAGATACTGTGGATGCCTGTTTATGTTGCCTGTCTCTTATTTGCTCTTTGATCTTTGTTCACTTTCCCTTGTGGCTTATATTGTATTATGTTGTAAAAAAAAATCTATTTGAAATTTACTTTTTGGTGCATGAAGACTGAAGATTTTGTCACACTTGTTTGTACTGTTACTGCTTTCCTCTTTGTTTGGTGAGTTATCTTGTGGGTATTTGTGTAGCTGTGGTTGAATATCAGACTTATATCACAACAACAGATCTTTTTCATCAAACATTGTGTTTGAATCTAAAATCTGCTATTTCATGAATGTTTTTCGAATCCCACGAGACTTAAAGATGGTTTTTATTGCATGTGGAATCCCAACCAGTGTTCTCAGTCTCACTTTTTTTCCTGTCACTGTTATATATTCTTTGTTGCAACATCTGACTCTCGTGGATCTGTTAAATATTGCCTCCTTCAGTAATGAAACAAGAACCCAGTTCTCCTGTATGAGGTCTTATTTATCTGAGGGGAGAGATAAAGCTATTTAGCCCATGGCACTATACCCCAGGGGTACAGGGATGCTCAAAGAGTAATCAGTATGCTATAGTGGCACGTGAATTTTGACCTTCCTTTTACCATAAGCTTTCCCCTTTTGCCTTCCATATTGAAGTGAAGATGTCTTAGGAATTGGTACCAAATTCATATGAATCTGGGGATTTTTTCTGCTGGCAGCTTTCAAACCTTCGAAGCAAAGAGGCTTAGACTTTAGCCTCTTTGCATGTTCAAAGCATTACAATTTAGAGAAAGCTGTTTGGCCTGGCTGGCTATTGATTTCTATTCTGTTCTTCAGACTATAGACACAGAATCGTAGGATGGCAGAGAAGAGAACCAGAAGAGCCCTTGAGAGCCAGCTGGCAGAGCTACCACCAGGCAGTACACTGCACAATTTACAATTGCTGAAAATATTAATCAGTGCTGTTAAACAGTTTCTTCTGTAATGTGCCCAATATATCAGGAGTGAGTTTAAGAGAGTTTTGTCAGGGATTGCTCCTCAGGGAGACTGTGAGCTGAATTACATCTCTTTGTGGATATGCTGACCCACAATAGAGTATTTCTGATTTACACCCTGAAATTCTCTTTGAATTGCAAGCACTTTCAGAACAAAGTTCAGTAAAAAAATCTCCAAACAATTATTTTCAATTCTAGAAAGAAATAATGATGGGGTCTTTCTATCCTGTGAGTCATTGGTCCCCCTTCCTTCTGCAGCAGCACAGGTTACAGCTGCAGATATGCTGCTGAAATACAGGTACACAGGTTTGTATTTCCTAACTCGTGCCAGTCTTTTGAGCTTTCTGCTTTCTGACTCTGGGCTTCTATCTTCTCTTAGCTGCCCTTCACCCCTTAGCCCCTTTTAGAGGCTGCTCCTAATTTTAACTTCTGTCTGGATTCAGGAACAATTTTTTAACACATAGATGAGGAGTCAGGATTAATCCAATACTTATTTTGACAGTGATATGAACCCCATAAATGCATTATACAGTCTAAAAACAACCTGCCCAAGCAATTAGCTTAGTAATCAGACATTTAAAAGCAGTGGCAGAAGAGCAGAGCTATGGATTATGGTGCACAATTATTTACTTTATTTAATAGAAAAGCATGCAGAATTTTAATTATGATCAGGAGATTTTACATTTGCTTCAAGTACTCATACGGGTTGCTAATGTGACAACTGTGGTTTGACAAGGAAGGACCACACAAGGTGAGACTTAAGAACTGGCAGATAGGATACAGTGACTATTTCATTTCAGACCCTGCAAGAGAACAAATATCTGAAATGAATATGTGACAAGAGGGAAGTATTGGATTTCTGTGTGAGAAGCTGACAAGTCAGACAAACAGCAGCCATATATTATCTGTGATGGTGAAAAGATCACATCACTTATAACCTTTGAAGCAACAGGAAAACTGAATGCAACATCATTTTATAATGATCTAAGACAGAACTGTCTCTTTTTTTTTCTCCCTGGTTATATATAGCTGTTAGAAAGAGTCCTGCTGAGCAGAAAATGGAGCATATGATCAAGGGCAGTCCAGTGAGTCAATTTACTGACTAATACTGTAGATTATCATGTCAAATATATAGCACCAGCAGTATGAACAATAATGAAGCCTAGTTTATTTCTTTCCTGTAAATTGAAACGAAGATGTGATTGGAATTGTCACACCTTGGATATATGAGCCAGATTCTCTTAATCATCCAAAACAAATTGCCTTATTCTTTATAGTGACATTTATTTTAGGAGCCATTCCACAACTGGCAAGCTGAAACCATCTATTTAAACGTGTCAAACACACTTAAAATATCCTCTAGACAACTGTCCCCTCAGATAATAGTTCAATGGTCTCACACTTGGAAATACCTGCTCGCCTCAGACCCAAAGAAGGAATAAGTCAGTCTGTCATCCTATGGGGAGAAATAATTCAGTGCAGCATCCTGCTGAGACACTCCAAATGAGCTCCAGTATCATCAGTAAAACACCCAGCCATGAAGCCAACAGGACAAAAGACTCATAGAAGCCCCAGGTGGCCATTGAAAAGAGATTTTCCTTGCCTGGTTTTCTATCTTCTTATGACTCAGAGTGTCAGTGAGCATCATGAGGAGGGGAATATTGCCAATATTATGCAGACTCCATGGGTCAAATTGAACACCGCCTAGAGAGATGGTGCAGTTAGCAATCTGGTAAAATTTCCACTCTATACAGAAGGAATTAATTTTAATTTAGTTGTACAATACCAGGCTTCTTGTGTTTTACTGATGTCCAGCCTCCAGGTGAAAGTCTGATAACCTTTTGTTCTGTCAAAATTCTAGCATGAGCAAAAACTTATGGAAGTAATATTTGAATTACTAATCATTGGTATTCCTTTGGGGTTAAGAATCGTAATCAATATTGATTTCTAAAGTTCTTTGTCTAGGAATAGAGATGATATTAATGGAAGAGGCATTTACTGTTTGCTATCATTAAGTCACAAAGTCCAAACACTGCATGTCTATTAAGTATAATTTCCTGAAGGTGGTAGGTAAATTTTTATAGAAATTAGCACAGTGTTACAAATTTAGCATATATAAGGAAAAGCAGATGGTACTGCTGTGATTGGACATGTCATTGAAGTATTCCATCTTATGCCAAATCTTTAAATCTGTTACTATTTGCATATACTACCACATTACTCAGTTTTCAGTAGACCAGAACAACATGTGCTATGGACAAACAACAACTTTTTTTGCTGAGCTTTAAACTTAGAATAAAAATGAGAAGCCGTTTGCTGTTTTTGCAACACTCATTGTGATCATTTTCCAAAGCCTCCAAATGGCTCATGTTACACGTTCTGGTGGTCAGAACAAAGTCACTGGCTGCTACATGTGCCTCTGCACTCAGCAATCTTCAGCTTTCTGTGCCAGTGATGGGACATGGTGTATGTCATGAACCATTGACCAAATTAGAAGCATTACATTTCAAAATGCTTTGTGGTACTGGAAATTCTTTGAACAAGTAGCATTTCTCTCGATATCCAAAGTGGAAGGTTTTAATTAAAAAAATAAACCAAAACCAAACCTGTTTCCTGATTATTCTTAAAGAGAAGAATAACACCTCTCAGTTCAGAGGTGGTCTTGGCAAGGTGGAGTTCTACTTTTACAATTTGTCTTTTTTTTGAGAAAGATAATTTAGTAGAAAAAAGCAGAAAGAGGCCAGTGCAGATAGGGCTTGAGGAAGGAACTGAATTTTGCGAGCGGAAGGTGTAGGTTACTTATACGGAAAACAGTGAGGATGAAAGCATCAAAGAGGAGGTGGGCAAAAGCAGATCTGGGAATTAGTGAGCCAAAATGTGTGGTAGAAAAAAAGTCATAAAGGAGTCAAGAAGAGAAGAGACAGGTGCAGAAATAAGGAGACAGAGAACCAAAAGGACCGACAGTAGATATCAGTTTACCTATGTTAAACATTAGGGGTTTTAAGACCCCATTCATGTTTCCAGCTCAGAGGGCAACAAATCAGTTTAATGCCCACTCATAACTGCACAGTGTATGCGATACCCTGTTGTGCAGTACTTAGGTTGTCACCAAACCCATCATCTTGTCTGATCTTGGCAGAATGCTCCTGCCTGGTACTCACGAGGCTTGTGAGTGTTCAGTGAATTAGAAACTTGTGTTGCCAGGTCTCCCTTTGTCTCTGGGGGCTCTGTGCACTGCTTCATTCTCTGGATTATTAGCATATTTTATGAATAGGATCCTTCCTCTGGTGTCATTCCTTCTCAGAAGTGGAACCACCAGGTCAGGAGGTCCTGACCACTTCCATATACCTAACAACATGCATCTCCAGAGCACTGGCACTGCAAACACTGGTTTAGAATTACTCCAGGATGCATAAAAGATGAAACATACAACATGAAACATGCACATTTCAGGAAGGCTTCTGGGAGAGCAACCCTTTATTTTTGTGTTATCTTTAAGTTAACTGGATGTTTCTTCTCCTGTTTTCCTTGATATTCTTTAACAAAACTTGGGTTCATGTGAACATCTCAGATCTGCTCCCAAGAATGCCTCTTCCACTTGGCCATGCTTCCATGTTTCATCTGTCTATACCTCTCAGTACTGAGTTTTCATGCACACTGCTAAATCTATTGTTTCAGGTTATCCTTTAATCAGTTTTGCCAAGTAATAAAAGGCCATCACCAGGAGATCTGTTGCTTAGCTACTGGCCTGGGCAGATGGTCCTCCTGGAGAAATGCCAGCACCCCACCAAAGAGCCTGTTTACAGGCAGAGAGGATTGGGAAGGTTTAATGACCCTTGCCCATGTGTTCTGTATCCCTGCTCCTCAGAACTACTGAGGGGGAAAAGCTACCATAAAAGACAGCATTTTGAGAAGTTATTAAAAATTGAATTTGAAGTTTAATAAATGCTCTGGAGAGTGGTCCTAATCTTAAAATAAAATAAACACATTCTTACTAGGTAAGTTTCCCACTAACAAATGCCTTCAGGGAATACATTAGATGACTAGATTAAGTAGATGCCCACATCGATGTGTATGTACATGTATCCCCATGGGTGGGTGCATACAAACTGTATGAGTGTGTGTACTTGTATGATTCTCTGTGTATGTGTAGTACAATAATAGAAAAACTATCAAGCCCATTTTAAAATAATATTATTTAATTTCCGCTGTACGTGTACTTCCAATGACCTTGTAGGATTTACAATTTATTACTTATCAGATGAGAAAAAAACACCCCAACAGTTCCATGTAAATATTGCACTATCAAGTTGCTATAGCATTGAGTGCCATTGATTTTTAACTCATGATGAATGTTTATTTGGCTGAGAATAAATAACATTAGAGTTTTATAGTGCAACCCTCAAAGAAGAAAATAGAAATGAAAATACAGAAGTCCATTTGTCTAGTAAATTTCTAATACATTCAGACAGTCAGGATGTTTCTAAAATGCAACAATTTAATTTTGAAAACAAGTTTGAAGTGCAAATAGATGAAAAATATTTTGTTTAACCTATCGAATGTAAAAATAGCTAGAGAAATCCAGACTGAGCTTCTGACTAACAATGCTAACTAAATGATATACAAAGTCAGGAAGTGTAATTTGTGTAATAGAAGATAAGAAAAGAAAACCAACCCCAAAGCATTATTTATTGGAAGCCTGGCTTTAAGAACTGATAACTGGAAAAGGAAGGTTTATCTTCTCAGGAATGAAAAAAGAAAAAAATAATCCACACAGAACTTATAAAATTTGCATGTGAACACTTTAAGATTATTCAGATATTCTTGACTATTTTTAACTACAGAATTTAAATTATTAATGTAATTTGCAATATTTAATTCATTTTGTGCTGTATTTGCATAAATTAAATGCGTGAATGTCTGAGAAAGCTCTGGTAAACTCTGTCTTCATTTGCTGGGGTTCGTTCTAGGTGTGGTAGCAAATGTCTTGAAGGAAAGAATCCACTAACAGAGAGGCAAAATGCCTTTTCCTCTTCTTTCCCTTTCTCCTTCCCCTTCCCAGCACCAAGCAGGAGGCCTCAGCAAGGTGTGTGGATGCCACAGGTCCCAGCACTTCCTCCCCAGCCACAGTCGGGGCATAGGAGTGGTCTAACAAAATAATCTAGGACAGTGGTGACCAGTGACAGAACCTGAGGAACTGGCCTGAAGTTGTGTCAGGGAAGGTTTAAGTTGGATATTAGAAAGAGGTTCTTCACACAGAGGGTGTTTGAGCACTGGAACCGGCTCCCCAGGGCAGTGGTCACAGCACCAAGCCTGACAGAGTTCGAGAAGTGTTTGGATAATGCTCTCGGACACATGGTGTGAGTCTTGGGGATGGTCCTATGCAGAGCCAGGAGTTGGACTCAATGATCCTTGTGGGTCCCTTCCAACTCACCATATTCTGTGATTATAATTAATGAAACATCAATGAGAAATTTCCCAAAGGTGGAATAAAAATCATCTTCCCCAAAATATTTCAATCTTCTCTGAGAAAAGGACCAGAGAACCTCATGAGAATAATCCTGTGGAGGTGGGTGCTCAGAGATTCGTGTCAGTGAGGTCTTTGAACTTGGGTAGCCCACGTGTTGCAGTGACAGTTCCCCCAGGCCTGTCACACACCCTTGTCCTGTGGCAGGACTTGCTGGGTGGTGTTCCCTTTGCAGCAGGTTTCAGGACAGGAAAGAACTGAAGTCTGAAAGTCTGAGGCTGTGGCTTGAACACTGCCAAAAGGAGGCAGGTCAGAGTCTGTCTGTCTCTCCTGAGGCAGATGTTTTGCAGAAAGCAAGAGAAAATGGGGTAAGTGAATTTTAGGTACATTTCCATTGGTGTTTCAGGTTTTAAGTGTTCCTACATTTTATCAAATGTAGTCATGCTCTACATTGTTTAGCTTGATGTGCCCATAACACCTATTTCGTGTTCTAGCTGAAATAATCACATATTTAAACACTAACTTTGCAGTTCATTCAGCCTTGCAACCAGACAGAATGAGCAGAAGCCAGTTGCCCTATATCCAACAGATTTCTGGTCAGAGCAGATTATCATTCAAATCTAGGTCATTAACATGTATCTGTCTGATATAAAACAGACTAATGTTCCATTCCCACTGACAAACTGACCAACCTCTGCTTTCATTGGAAAGAAACTGGCAGAAGTTACCGAAGGGCAGTCAACTCTCCAGACTTCACTGTCCTGAAAGGACTTAATATCGAGTCAAATTATACCTGTAAGACACTCACTGTATCTGGATATTTTTAGGCACTACTTTCATTTAAAACAAAGGAAAACAAAGATACTGTGTCAGGAATCGATCTGCTGGCTTTTTAGGAGGAACAAGAACAGCTCTCTTTCATAGCATCTATAATGGTTTGCAAAACACCAGTTCATCTTGTTCTCCCTCCCCCAAAACGAAAATATTAATTATTTTATATATAAAACTTGAAATTGAAGAAGAAATTTTCATTAGCTGTGTTTCCAACATTGAGTGAGGGAAGACTTGCTTTACTAAGGAAACAGGAATTTATTTACTTTTTTTTTTACAAACCAGTCAACCTTACTGACTGTATAATCTTTATTATGAAATTAATGCTAGATAGTAATACTAGTGATACTAGAACTTAGATTCCGTTTATAGATATTTCAAGCTAGGAAAACATTTTCGCTCACAACATGTTTAAATTATGTTAGTCTTTCAGTTGGGTAATGTTCAATTCCTACTCGAAAAGGGCGAAGCCACATTAACTACCATTTCATTATTTTATTAACAACAGTTCACTTGCTGTCCTTACAGTCTAAGTAAATCACTCATGCCTCAGAGATTCTTCTGCTGTTTATTGGAGACAGGAGGAATTACTAAACACAGGTTTTTAAAAAAACTAAATTTGTCCACTGGAAAACCTTACCAAAGACAACAATGACCAATTTATCTTACAATAATTAAAATACCAATGCTATTTGTAACACAAGGTCTGTTTTACTTCGATTTTTTAGGTCATGATGGTTCAAATGAGAGCGATAGCAAACTTCAGTGAGCAGGAAAATTTGAGAGAGGCAGAAATGGGGTGATCACCACTGTCACATGCAGAACTGTGGGTCTTGATGGAGTGTCATCATGCAGTAGGATTGGTCAGAGACTGCTTATGTTTTTATTAAACATCTTGGTGAATATTTACGGAAATCAATATTTAGACCAGATTTTTGGAAGTGTTTTGATCTCTACTTTGAGTGGGATAGAGCTGAGAAGGTGATCATTTTACATCACCTCCTGTTCCTCTGAAGTTAAGGAGGAGTGGGAATGGCATCTGGAGTAGGTGAGCTAAGATCCAGAGCTCTTCAGAGTATAAAAAATCAGAGAAGTTTGTTAGTGGCCTCTGTGCTCCCAAATGCCACCAGAGCTTGTCCCATCTTTCTTTTTGTCCTGAAATAAGAAATTGGAACACATAGGTTGCTATGTAAGATTCATCTCTTTCTATATCATCAGGATTTAGCCTGAAGGCAAAACTATGTGTAAGAAAAACATGACACTCAAAATACTAAAAGCTAGGGGAATTCAGAACATTTCAGCATTAGCTCTACCTCCTAGCATATTAAAAGGAGCTGGAAGACCTGAATTCCCGGAGGACATGCCATATTTGGTGAGAAGGAATGGCATCTGTTCCAGGATCTTTCCTCCAGCAGTGGTCAGGCATGGATATTGTATTTAAAAGCTCCAAGACAAACTTAGAAAAAGTTTTCTGTCTTCTGAAAATAAGAAACCAAGGGTGTATTTTGTATGAACTAGATTGCACTTTCAATAACTGCACACAGACCTTGTGCTATTTTCATAGGTTCTCATACAACGAATTTCACACTTAAATGGAAGATAACTTGCTTAAAAAAAATCTTCATGGTGTTACTATGTTTTACCCTCTTTCCTGCATTGAAAAAAAAGCCCACAACACAGACACAAAACCCCACCCAAACAAACAAAACAAAACCAAAAACCACATACACACAAAACCCCCACAATCTCACCCCCCAAACCCCCAAACCTATAACCTACTCATTTTCCTTCCATTTATTAATTTTCACTATCCCCCAAACACATCTCATCTATTTTCTTCCTGCTCACATGAAAAAAGGCTTTTATCATCCCTGCTGTTCTTTGTATTTGATCTAATTCTGGTGTGTTTTTACTAAGTTTGAGTGACCAGAAATGCTTCTCGTGTTCAAAAACTAATTACACTGTGAGTGGATAAAATGACAGAAAGACATTTTCTGTTTTGTTTGCCCTTTGCCTGACTACTAGTTAGCAGAGGACTGATGTCAGAATCGTCTATGTTGTAATTCCCCAAACTCCCACCCAGGAATAAAAAAAACCAAAACAACAATTTTGAGCCTATTAATGTCTATGTGTAATTGCAGTTATCTTCTGCAATGTGCTTTACCCTGCACTTATCAGCCTTGTATTTCATTTTCTGCCATTTTGTTACTTAGTCTGTCAGCTTTTAGAATCCTTCTGGAAAGTCTGGCTTAGCTTTGTCTGCTTTAAATATCCTGTTTCACCTGTGTACCTCTGTCAGGAACCTTTGTCCCAGCTCATATATAAATCAATTCCTTCTTATTTGTTCTCACACGGATTCTTGGAGATTCCCTCCAGCAAATCCCTCAGTTATGAAACCAATCTTTTCCTCTTAAATTCCACTGCTATATTTTAAACAGTTAATCTATGGAAAGACCTTCCCTCTCACCCCCTGAAGGTCTAGCTTTGTAAAAGGCCCCTGTGAGGAGCCAAAGGAGATTTGAAAGTCCAAATATGCTTCTCAGCTGAACTGCCTTTGTCCACATAATGACTCCTGAGAACTGAAACCATCTAAACACAACTGTCTGCAAAACCATATCATAAATTATGTAAAGAGATGGGAGGTGTCTCGAAGTTATGAAGATGATTTAGGAATGAAATCTTCAAAGATATTTTGGTGTCTATTTCCTATTGATTCCATTTTGCATTCAAGTCCGAATTGATTGTGAGTTTCTAACTTTGTGCTTATGACTGCCAAAAGGAAAATTTCTCTGATGTTCCCCATCCTATACCTAAAATTAATCATCTGTGTCCTTGAAATTTAATTAAACCAGATAGTCTTTTAAATAGTTTTTCCACCATAGTTGGAAAAAGAGTAGCAAAATTAAAAGAATAAATCACATCAGAGAGTAAATTAAATACACTGTTTGAAGCCAGCCTCTCTCTCATTTTCCTCATTGTTAAAACTGAGTCAATGCTGACAATAAGCATTTTAGAAGTGGTGAGGACAAAGCACTTCAGAATGCATTGTACAGAAAGCTGTGCATGAAAAGCATTGAATGGGCTAAATTTTCTAAAGTGTCTTCCCCATTCCTGATTGCTTTGGTGTGAAGCTGGTAGTATGAAATACATTTTAGACCTGATGGAGAAGAAATAAAAGCTTTACAAAGATGAAAGATGAAGAAAGAAAACCATGTCAGAAGCATTACACCCTCCTCCCTTTTACATATTGCATACTGTAAGGCTAAGTCAAGAGAATCTAATGCTGTTACTTTGTAAAGCATAGAAAATTACTAAATTCATAAATGGAAATTAAAAATTGAGAAAAACTTGTAATTCTGGTTTGATAAAAATTCTTTAAACTCAGTGCCTAAGCCAGTTCATTATGACATCACAAGATTATATCCATAAAACCATGTTGTTGAAAAAGTATCTGTAGAAAGAATTTGCCCAGATCTCAGGAAATATAATTAATTTCCAAAGGATAAGTCTTATAAAGTACTCAGGTTGTCAATCTCTGAAAGAAAGCTATCAAAAGGACACTTTTATCTTACTATGCGTTTCTTTTTTGTTTCTCATCCTATCTTGTGACCCTTTTCCTTATGCCTTAATCAAGGACAGATGGAGTTATAACTACATATTATGTAACACTAACTTCACATCCCTTTAGAAGGATAAAGTTAGTGACTTCAATGGCAGTGGATTCTGACACTCCAGTTGATGTCCAGTGGTCTCCAGCTGCTTTTTGTTTTCAGTTTTAAAATCTGTAAATATATAAATATTCTGGGGTTAGTGCAAGGTAGATCCTGCCCAGTTTAAAATTAGTAAATTTAAAGTGTCATGTGACTAAAATAATGATAGAGATGTTTGAAAAGTAATTTGGTCTATTTTGTCAGTGACTAAGCCAGTGAACAGCACAGGCTGAAGATTGTCATTGGAGGAGTATCCATGGTAGATATGTCAGATGGTATGAACTGAATGTGACCTTGAGAATGAAGAGTCACTGTGCAACCCCACCAGAAGCTACCCTTTGTAAGTTGCCCAGTAGTTTATGAACCCCCTAGGTTAAAGGAAGATACATCTACTATATTAGGGAAGGCACTTGGCATCAGTTCTTCACCTCATACTTTGAAACATGATTAAAAAAGGTTCTCTTCATGAAAGTATATAAATTTAGTTTTCTTCCACCATGACTATTCCCTCAAAACCTTTATATATAACAGGATGTTGGAAGATAATCTAAAATGTCAAATTTTAGTTTTGTCATATGATTATGGTGTTTCAAAGACAGCTTTTTCTAACTACACCCATACTGCTAAAGTAAATCACATGGGGAATTTTATTGTCCCGGAGGCCAGGTATCACCACATGACTCATGTAGCATCAGTTCCCAGTGGAGCAGGTTCGTCTGGGAGAAAGGTTATTGGCACAGTCCACATGAGAGTGAGCTAATCCACAAGCAGTATGGACAATGAAATTCCATCACTTTCTGTCCCTGCTGTTTTATTTTGGGAGGAACTGGTTTAAGGACTCAGGGGGCCAAAAGGACACAAGCTCCACTCTAGAGTCTCATGGGAAAAGTATCCTCCTAAGACAGACATGTGAATCTTGATCTGCAGGGTTTCGTGGTTAACTTCCAATACCATTGGCCAATTTCTTTGGAAAGAGCAGAGATCTCACCACCCTGAGATCTCTCAGGTGATGTATCATCAGGTGGGAGAGTTCTGATGGGGTCGGGTCTTGCTTATGAGACCTGGCAGTGCTTAGGGTGCAGGCAATGTGCCACACTGCAAGGCCTCTTCAGCTCCTGGAAGAGTTTACTGCAAAAAAATCCCATGATGGTTATGGAGCTGCATCATCCCCAGTTGTGGCCATAAGGAATCCAGCTTTGCTTGCTTCCAGTGGCACTTGGATGATCACAACAGCTACAGCTTAGGGGTTTCTAGTGCTGTGTTTGTGTAAGAACGTAATATCAAACACAGAAACAAGTGGGAAGGTAGAAACACAACACAGTTCTCTTAATTAATTATTCAGTCTTTGAAAAAGATGTTTCTGATACAGGGTTATTTTTGTACTCAGTAAACAGATCCTGTTGGGAAAACAGGTAACAAACAGATCCCAAGATTTATCAAAGAGAAAGAGATTCAAATCTACTCAAGTAGAGAAGAAAACCGAGCATGTACTCCTCATACTCCAGGTGAATGTTGTACCTCTTGTATCCAGGGTAAACCACATCTACTGCAGTCCTAGATAAAAAACTAGCGTGAGGACTGGGCAACTTCCCTCTGGGTGTTGTGAGAAAGAAGCAGCACAGATGACTGTCTGTGTGGGAAAAGCAAGGCTCTAAATCCCGTTGGGAAATAAGTGGCTCCTTACAGTTAAAGGTTGGGTGCTGAATACCTGAAAGAATGATTTACACATCTCTGTAATCTCAGATGGCTTCTCACTCAAGTAGCCACAGTGTAAGCTCAAAAGGAGAGCTGTGACATTGAAGATTAATTGCTGAGCCCCATGTGACAAAGCTGTGACCCAGCAGGGCACAGTGGAAGTCAGGACTCTGAGCCTGCATTGAGTACAGTACATTTTTTTCTTCCCACAGATCTCTCAGGAGTAAAAAAAATTAAATTTTTAAAAAATGAATGAAGTACATATGGCAACACAGCTGCTGAAAACCTGTTACCCTTTTTAATCACCTCTCATGTCCTGGGCATGCATTTATACTTCAAACTCAGTAAAAGGAAAGAGAAGCTTTGTTTTTAGAGCTATCCAGAACTTAGGTCTCAGTAGGTTCATCTTCAAAATACTTTACATACTTAAAATCACTAGGAAGCAGAGTTTTCACAGAGTACTTCAAACTGCAAGTAAATAAAATTGGAAAAGGAGAGGACCATTAATTTTCTTGATGATGGTGAGCTTTTGAAATAAAAAGGTTATGAACACTGGGCAAGTGCTCAAAGAGCCTTGCAATGACCCAATTTTCCACCTGCTTATGTGTACACTGTACAACAGTCCTGAGGCTGAAGTGGCAGGAGCTCCAAAGCATTGTTTCCTGCCTTTCCTCCTTCCACAAGCATTCAATGCCATAAGCAGTCACAGTGACTATTTCTCATTTGGTAGCCTTGGATCACACTACTGGTTATTCATGTTTGTGTGTCAGCTCCAAGGTAAGAAGAGCAAGTTGGGTGATATATTCAATTCCAATGCTAGAACTGGGAAGAGAGAAAAAATGCAATTATTGAAAAAGGTGCTTCTGTGAAGGAGCAGTGATTTACATCCTGAATAGGTGCAAATTATCCTCCCTTCCTATCCTGAAGTTCAGCCAATATATTTCTTATTCAATGCCTTGCTGCTCTGATGCTTTTTTTCTCGCAGTCTTTGAATCTCTGTTAAGTTCAGAAGGCTGTGGTTTAGCAAGAGATATGAGGGAGTATTCCCTGTGAGGGAGTGGGCTCAAGAAGTGGTCATTTTCAGTCAACAGTGAAGTATCTGTTGGTCAAAAAGAGGGCCTTTAACTAGGGCATCCTGCTGGAATGAAAAAGAACAGAGCTGCTTTGTCTGTTGGTTTTGAATCCTTCATGGAGGGCTGCCAGCAACTGTTAACTTGTGTATTATTGTGCTATCAGACAGAAGAAATGTCAATGAGAATTTACCAGCACAGCCACAAGCCTTTCATCACACAGTTATCAAAGCGATAAAGTTCGATGGTAGTTACTCACTTCTCCAAAAACAAATATCACCTACTCAGACAAGAGAAAGAATGGATTTCTGCAAGATGGTGCTGCATTAGCTCATGTTATTGCACCTAACTCCCTGTTACCACCGAATGTGAGTACCCAGTGCACTTTGAAGTATTGATTTTCAGAGCACTTCTGTGAGCGAGGAGGGACCTCGATCTATCCTTTTTTTGTAGACTGGAGATGGAGCTGCAAGGCTCTGGTTAGGTGGTTAGACTGAGCAATGGAAATGCATTGCCAGCACCTTGGGCCCCTGGATCACTGGATCATTCTCTTCAACCTGGAATAGACTCCTTGATACCAACATATTTTCTTCCCACAGAAAGTCCAAGGAGAGCAGTGAGAAACCTGTGCAGTCAGACCTCTTCCCTGTGGGGCTGGAATACAGCTTGCTGTTCAGGGCACTGGATTTAGTCATAGCTAGAAAAATGAAAGCTCTGATTCACAAACACTGGAAAGTCATGTAATTTCCATGTATTTTTATGTGAGTTTTAACTGCTTGCTTGTCTTTGAAACCTGGACCTTGTATTATAGCTTAACCAGCTAATTTCCTGAGATGCTTTGGAGGGGTGCATCTCAACTACTCAAGTACATTGTATGCTCAATAGAGAGGTGATTGTGTGTCTTATTTGTGCTCTTTATCCCACAGGAAGACGAAGTTGCTCGTGACAGTCGATTCAATTTCAGTGGATATGGCATGGGTCACTGCCTCCAAGTAAAAGATGGCACAGCAGTCAAGGCTACTCCACCCAATCCACCTCCAGCACCACCAAAGGATTCAGATTCCATCAAAAAGAAGTTTGTTGACCGTGCAAAAAGGATTGATACAATATCCCGTGCTGCATTCCCTCTCGCCTTCCTCATTTTCAACATCTTTTACTGGATTACATACAAAATTATAAGGCACGAGGACATTCATAAGAAATAGGCAACCCTGGCTTGCCAGGACTTCTTAGCCAAAGTGATCCACATGTAAATAAACAGTGAAATGTCTTTCTGTCATTTGGACTAAGGATTTCTTTCCCACTCCCCCAGAACACTGGAGAAAAAATTAGCAAAGAGGAAAAGAAGTATAGAAGGAAAAGTGATTGCATGACAAAATACGCTGTGAGACCTGTCAGTGAGCTTTCCCCCATGTACTCTCAGTGTGTTCTTCCAGATTCAGCATTGACCAGACATCTGTAATTGGGGCCAAATTTTACCCAGCTTTATCATGAAGATATTTTTCAGAACAAAAATTCTCCTAAAACATCTACCAAGAGACTGTGGTGGCTACAGTACAGTGAGTTATAAGAGGACCAAACTTTTTCAGGATAATGTTGCCTTTCTCTTTGAAACAAGTCTACTGAGCTACATTCCATGACCGTGTCTGTAGGTAGTGGTTTCACCAAGGAGTCCTTTTGTGGGTTGTAAATTATTTCTACTGATAGGGGAGAGGGAAAAAAAAAAAAAAAAAAAGATTTATACTTTACTATCCTTGTGGGTGTGCATTTTAATATTATCTTGCTTTACTAGAATTGTAATTTTGGGGTTGAACTTGTGTGTCGTGTGATTTATTTGATAGCTGACACTCCAAAACCAATGAAACTGCCTGGTTTATTTTTGTTGGGAGACAGTGCACTTACTTCATTTTATTTCTGCTGATTTTACATGCAACTTGAGGTGCCAAACTGTACTTTACCTATTGTGCTACCCTGTACCACAATACTTAGTAAGAACTTGTTTCCTAAAGGTGTAGCTCAGTTTAGCATTGAGTTTCTATTACCGCTCTCATTGTAGCTGCAGTCAATAGCTCTATAGGTAAACACAACTGTTTACAGACCTCTAATTTATATCTTTACTCAAAGTGGCTATCATTTTAAATATCATTAATTAATCTAAGAATTTTAAAACTGTACTGTGATTTTCAGAACCTGTTACCTTTTGGTGCCGGATCTGCGTTATTCAAATCCTTGCTACATGTTTTAAAGTAGAAAATTAAAAAAAAAAAAGGAAAAAAAAAGATTAAAAAAAAAAAGATGGTATTTTTGCTTACACGAAAGAAGACAACCTGTAACATAAGATGAGTCAAACATTAAAATTTTACACTTGCTGTAAAAGGGTTTATTAAAAAAAAGTTATTTGTTCAATTTCAATAAAGCTAAATGTGGTACTAATATCTCTTCTCTCTTTTTTTCTTCTCTGTTTTCTTCATTTGCAGCAGCAGCAGCAGCAGGGCTGTTCGTGCCACAGCCCAGCTCTTCCATCGCTCTGTCAGCACAAAGAGGGTGAAAAGCAGCCTTCTGCTGACCTGGCTTAGCACGCCAAATTTTGCTGTTTATCCTGCAGCTAAGGGGCTATTCAGGCCCCTGGGAATACATCAAGGACTGTGTCAGAAATGTGGCTGGGATATGATGGGAGATTCTGTAGAACATTCGCGTGTGCTGAGCCAGGCCTGGAGGAGGAGGCAGGCTCAGAGCATCCCTGCATGGCCAGAAGTGCACCTCAGCTTCACACATGCTGTGCCTGGCTTGGGGGTATCCTAAACTTTCTCCTGACTTTCTTTTCTGCCCTTTCCTTGAAAGGCCAAAACACACACCTTGTAGCTGCCTAGTACAGATATTTTTTCCCACTCCCCACTGCACCTGCTGAACTTCTCACTCTGCATTCACTCCTGGACCAGCTTCTGCTGAGGGTTGTTGATAGAAGTTCCACAGCCTGTCCGAGCCAGTTTTTGTGTTTCCATGTGTTTGTGTCTCTCTCCTCGTGACTGTCTGTAACTAACAGGCTTTGTTCCTCTCCCAGGAGAGGGGAGGGAACCTAGAGATCCTGGCAACTCTTATTCTCAGTTACATAAATCAATGGCAAAATGCCAGTTGTGCATTTTATCTGCCCATACCCTCCTCAGCTCTGTGAATTCTTCTGGCACTTACACTTGTGACAAAACTGGCAACATTCACTTCCATCTCTTTGAGACCGTGGGTCCAGACATGACTGACAGCCCCAGAAAGGGGAAGCAGTGGGAACTCAAAACAACTGTCCAAAATATTCTTCTATGCAGAACAAGCTTTTGATTCCAATTTAAGTATCATATTATTTGCAATTTTTATTGTATCAGATTTGCTTTTATTATTTTTTAAAGAGCAACATTATTTGATTAATGGATAATATAGTAGAGAAAAACCCCAGCACAAGCCTAGTCCCAGCAATCCTAGCTTCAGCAAGGTGAGGATACCCAGCTGTAAATTATGTTTGTGTGGGAAATTAGGAGCCTTCACTGGTACATACATATTCAGACCTCCCTTCTACCAGTCCCTCTTTCCAGAAACTCTGTTTTAAATGAAGGTGCAATGCCAGGATTAGTGTTAATCCTCGGTGCCCAGATGTGCTGCTAATGAATGTCAGAGTCTATTGCTCATAGCTCCTCCATATGACTGCAGACCACTGCATTAAGAATGCAAAATTATTTCAGCTGATGAATGTCTGTATGTCCCTTTCTGTTGTGAAGCTCGTGGGCCTCCAGCATCCACACCACAAATTCAGCTGCATGCTTTGCAGTGCTTGGCTAATAGCATTAACTAAATAGTTCACTAAAATATTTTGGTGACCAGATTTGAAGTTTGCTGACAGCATCCATGGGAAGATTGCTCTCCTGCTGATGTATATAAACTTTGGTCCGGTCATGAGAATAATCCTTGCACAAAGTCTGAATGGATCTCTCTGTCTCTCTCTTTTGAAGAAAGAAATTATGACTACATGGCAATTAGTCATTCATCTTGAAAGTAACTAAATTTTGGATACAAAAGATGCATGCAGACAAACAAGGCCCACTGAGCATGGCAATTAGGAATAGCCACATGATACAGAAGAGTTCTCAGCATGCTGGTTAGTGGCCTGTGAACCATCTCACACAGAAGTGCTTTGATACCAGACATCTATCAAAGAACCTGCTCTCAAGGAACATGGCTGGTACTAGAAGCTGGCTGAAAAATTCCCTGCAGATAAAATGTCAAAAACCAAGGATAGCAGGAATTACAGGAGATGACTTTCCTAAACAAATTGTCAGTAGGGTTAGCAGAGAAACCAGACTCAAAAAATGGTCACCTTGCACTCAGGGAAGCAGCAGAATTAAAGCCATTTCATTTCAAGAGGAAAAAGAACAGCTTAGAAAATAAGTCCTGGACAAATAGCTTTTGTGAAGCAGGAAACAATGAGATGGAAGAAAAGAGACCTGGGATTAATTCTGAAGGGCTTCCAGACATGTTGGAAAACCTGCATGCTACAATTCTAGTTGGCAAGATAAAATTAAGCCCTAGGGCCTTTAGACTCCTTGCATTTAGCTATAAAACAATTATGATGGCTTTTAATTTATCAAGAGATCTTAAAAAGCTTTAAGTATATCTTTAAAGGAAGCAACATCCATTCAGGTCATTGACATCTTGTTGTTACAGGCTGGATATGAGTGGTTCGGTACTCAAGGAGAAAGGTTTAGCTATCTCTCACTGGAGAGATGCTGTCAGGGGCTGCAACAAAGCCCAACTGATGAAAGAGATCTTTAAGAAAAATCTTATTGCATTAGGAGGAAAGTGAGGAAAAAAAAGAAAAAGTGCAATATAAGATGAGAGATCTCTCTTTGTTACTGCTTCTTGTGTTTTTTCTTCATATTTTTTTAGGTGGCAAAACCATCACTTGTGATGCACTGAATCAAAGAATATAGGTGGTGTAGCGATAGAGGCTTTTGGAATATCTAATATGAGATATCAGCAATTCATACATGCTGGAGGACAACTCCAGGATACAAAAAGTCTCTGGGGGAAGATTTTTTCGTGTACTACAGAGGTGAAGAGTAAGGACAAATATCATCCACAGACATTGAGACTTTTTCACTTTGATTCCCTTCTTTCCCAGCACGAGATGCTGAAGGCAATAGGAAAGAGCTGATAGAAAAATACTGTTTATCTACTGAAGGCTGAACTTCATTTCTGTGCAAACCTGTCATTAACATTGGTAGCACAGGAGCTGCTGACCAAACACGAGACACCAGCCAAAACTTACAGCCTTTTGTAGCTGACATTACTGAAAATATTATGGAGAAATCTGGAACTAATCTTTGAAATTCCAGGCATGGGCATTTCCTGGGAAGGGCTCTAAATGGGCTGAACTGGTGTCTTTGGCTCAGCAACAAGATTCTGCATCTGCACCTGGAATTCACATTTCAGGAACTTATACAAAAAATCTGACTGTGTTTCTAAATACAGAAAGAAATACATTTGATATGTGGGTGTAAAAAGTGTAAGCACAGCTTTCTAATCCTTATTCCTTTAAAGTTAGAACAAAGCAAGGAACAAAGCAACAAAAGCTTTGTATAAAGAATGAGCTTTGTACTACACAGAGTGGTATGTAAATAATTTTATTTAATATATTAATTTTCATTATTTATAACATAGTATTTAATTATCTATAATATAGTATTTGTGGAAAATCAGTTTCTTCCAGACATTGCAAGTAGTTTATTCTAACTATTTTTGACATAGAAGTTTGTCTTACAATGTTTTGGAAAACTAAAACACAAAAGCCAAGGCTGCCTAGAGGAACTTCTGCCTGGGAAAACAATCTGAACAAGGCCATGCTGTCTCCATAAATGCCCCTTACAAATATTACATTAAAATTTAATCTTCTCTAGTTTAATGGCGAAAGAAAAAGAAGATACTTAGGGCATTTGAAGATACCTTTCATACTTTTGCAAGACAAATGTGAAATGTCATCACATTTAGGGCTAAGTTGCAGAACAAGAGAAATTTCAGCAGCTCCAGACGAACCTGCCTACTGAATTTGCTTCCAAATCCAATAGAATTCTCACTGAAAGTAGAAGAGGGGGGGGAACAAAAAAGCTTCAATAACTTCTAGATCAGTTCCCTATGAAGGATCAGTTTCCAACACTAAGCACTAGAAATAATCTGGGAGGGAAAACATTCAGAGTAGATTATCTTTCTTCAGTATCCTCTCAGGAGGAATACAAATGAGTCAAAATAAGCATCTCAGATAATAATTAGGAAATCTGACCCTGTGAAATGCATACACTCAGTTCTTTAAGTTGGTGCTGAAACGAACACACTAAATTAATATCTTCGCTATGGAGAAATGCAGTGAGGCAATATTAATAAGAAAGCAGGGAATATTGGGGATCCTGACTGCATTTAACTTGTGCTAAAAAATGGGATTTTACTTGGACAAATTATATAAAATCCTTTCTAGTCATCAGAGCAGCTGTATCACTGATTCAAAAACAGCTCCTTCAGATTATCACAAGGCCTGACTCTGATTTCCAGCAGAGTGGATTCCTGTTGTGGGGCTGAAGGACAGTGTGTGTGCTGTGCCAGGAAGATGGCAGCTGGATGCATCCCTCCTCTTTCCACATCAAAACCAGTGAGATCCCTGAGAGTATAGAGGGAGAATATATTCCTTAGCAGTACTTAGTGAGAGCACCTTTAGACAGAGGGAGTTGAAAGATTCACAGATTTCCACTGTATCTTTGCTTTGGTATGAATCCATTTTCCTTAAGTGTTATCCTTGGCATCAGAGGGTCAGACCCATGGCTGGACATGTTTGGAAATCACATCTTCATCCTTTGGTTCCTGGAGAATGCCTCTGTCAGCTGCAAGTCCTCTTTGCCTGCTGCAAAGGGTCCCTGGAGCACAGCAAGCCAGACGTGTCCTTGACAAGTAGCTTTGACAGTCAATATCCAGCACCTCAAGGCTCCCAAGCAGGAGCAGAGAGGAGAAAAGAGGGGATGCACCACCAGTGCTTGATGTGGGAGAAGGAGCACGTGTGCAATGATGCCAGAAGACTCTCTGGGCGTCACAGGTTAGGCTTACAGCACATCATGAAGCTGACAGTGTTGTGGCTGTTGAACATAATTCAGTGCATCTCAGAGACTCCTTTACTGACACTTTCAGACTATCCCACCCCCTGAGATGGACAACGGGGTTGCACTTATGGCTGCAGAAATAGTTTGAGAAACATTGCAGCACTGAAAGAACTTCTTCCCTGTTTTCTCTTTAGTCCAAAAAGAGAAAAAGACTATGCCAATATGTGAAACAGAAAGTAAATCCAATGTATTATTTGTATTTACAGCAGTGTTAAAGATGCCTGTGCGAGAACGTGTCCTCACAGTAGCCTGGGCATTGTCTGGTTTTGTCTGACTCAGGTGCCAGAAGAATGCAGTGAGGGATTTGAGGGCCACAAGGGCTGGTACAAGAAGAAAGGGAGCTCAAGGATGCTGGCAGTGGAAGGTGTGGGAATGAGACAGCCAACACAGACACCATCTTGGGCTGATCTGCAAGCCTGGCCTGAGGTGAGAGCCTACTGTGCCCAGCAGAGAGCCCCTGGGCAAGACCAGCCAAGGGGAATGAGGAAAGGATCTCCCAGGAATGTGAAGTGGACCAGTAATGCCCACAGATCAGGGCAATAATGGGGCCAAAAGCAGACCCCATCCCATATCAGACTATCAGGAAGGGGGAAAACTCATCAAAGGTGAGTCAAGTCTAAAGTATGTATTTACAGAATATCTTCTATCTCATCTGCTGGGTACAGTCTGAATAATAAAAATCAAGACCCTACAGGAAAAGACTTGATAGGACGCATGCTCCAAACAGAAAGAAGTCATAACGTTGCATGTGGAACTCAAGAGAGTCCTTAGCAGGGTTTTCCTGTGAGAAAATGAGAGTGCTAGTCACTTATTTCACATTGCAGGCACCACCTCCTCCTCTCTGCATTGTCAGGCAGAGATATTATTAAAAGGCAGAGGAGTCTGGAAATGAAGCAGCCTAACACTGTGTGGCTAAACGTGTCCTCTTAGCCATTGCTTGGAGTTCGAAGGGAACAAGTAAGTGTAGGGCTACATTTGAGGGAGGCTGATGAGAACAGCATGGACAAATGTCTGTGATGAGGTAATTAACTTTTAGAAAAACAGAGTGAATGCATTTTTCCAGTGATAGATGATGAATGCTGTCCTCTGGGGGAGACAAGGGACATCATCAGCGAGGCTCCTAAACAGGGTTACCAAAGATGCTCTTCAGAGGAGGGTTGAAAAGCAGGGCTGTTACCAAGTCATTAGCTTAAAAAGCAAGAGCTGAAAGAGCTGCCTGCTTCAGGAAGACTGGGTTCCCCTTCCATATGTACTACATTACATGTAATAGGGCTCTGAAAGCATGTTATCTGCTTGGAACGAGATCAGAATTTTCCACTAATCCATGAAAAAAGGAAAGGAAAAAAAAAAGTATTCTTTTCTTGACAATTTTTCCTTATAGTAGCTGAAGTCAAAAGCAAGAGAAACTTTTATGCTGACCTTGGAGGTAAGCCAGGCTGTTATAGGTTGATGGTGAAAGTTTCAGTATGGGCAAGGTCTCAGCACACCTCCTAGTCGTCTGCTGTTATGGCACATTTCCTTCTCACTTTTGAGTCCTGTGACTTAGTTTCCTTAAATTACCACAATGAGAGGTTCCATCACTGATCCTTCTGATGTTGCAAGTGCAGTAAGTGAGGTAAAAAAATGAAGAATTGGTAAAGAACATTTAGAATTTCAATGAAATTTTCCTCGCATCAGAGGAATGTATGTGTAAGTGTTTCAGAGGCCTTTTCCAAGGAATACTGCTAAAGGCTAAAGAGCATTTTAATGTTTCCTTTGATTTATTAACACTAGCTCAGTTTTTAATTTGCAGAAAAGAAGTGCTCCATTAATACACACAGTAACATTCCACATTAAACATCCTAAATGTGACCTAATCTATTTTTAAAGGAACTAATTCCAGTGCATTAGTTGATTTATTCCAGGAACCACCAAGGCTCAAAACATAAAGCCCATTCCCAACATGCAGCGAGTTTTCCTTGAACAGCTGGGCTGTTATTCTAGCTGTAGCTTTCTGTAATAATATCAGTAGGCAGGAACAGTTTTATGACACTAAGAAAACAGAGGAGGATATTTTAGCATAGAGGAAATGTGCATATTTCCTGCTATAACAGCAAAGAGGATTTCACTGGAAATCAATCGTTTCTGCAAAATGAAAAGCTTATATTGCATTTGTGCACACACATACAGACACACACACCCCCCTTTCACTTTGCTTCCCTTAATCTTATTACAGTATTTCTTTGACTGATGTCCCTGAAAATTTCATCTGCTACACAGTGCTAGCTAGTGTTATAGCACAGATAAATATCTACCTTCTTTTCTCTGACCTAGATGTGGAAAAGGTCCTAAAGTTATCTTTAGCCTGATTAATCTAAGTCTGATCTGCTAATATGCTGCCATGGATTAAACATATATATGTCATCTGAAAAAAACGAGGCACAGCTCAGACATCCTGTAAATGGCAGCACTTGGATGCACCTGCCCTGGTTTTTGCTAAGCAAGTACTCTGCCCCATGCTCTCTGATAAGATTTCTAGGTCGTACCTGAAGACTTTAGCAGAAAATGTGATTGTGGGTACTACTGATGGACATACTTTCTGCAAATTAAAATTTAAGCTGATCTTAATAAATTGGGAGGGAAACATTTACTACGAAGCCTGGAGAGTGCTCTTCAACCTCTCCCTCTGCCTGGTGCTGAGACGAGCTGCAACAGTGCAGAAGAACCCCAAAAGCTCCATTTGCTGGGGAGGGTGTCCATGGCACTGGTGCTTGAGGAAGCAACCCCAGCCTCCCAGATGTCCTGCAGGGAATAGGGATCCTGCCTTGCAGCAACAGACAGGTCGGAGGACATCCAGACTATGCTACAAGAAATGTTGATCCTTGGAGCAGCCCAAGATGAGTCTACTTTACAAGTGGTTTATTCTTGCCATCATAGCTTCTTTTCAAGGTTACCCAAGCCCTAATGTTCACACTGATGTTTTCAAGCTGTGATTTGGTGAGCACATGGTTACACACTGGGGCCTTCTGCAACTGCCTCATGCATATCTGATCTCTGGCCACTACCTGCTCAGCTTACTAGCTGCCTCCTGGTTTCACTAGCTATTCTCCTTTCAGGCTGGATAGAAGAAATGAGCCAAGTCTTCTTTAAAACAAGACAGATGGAGAAAAACCTACCTGCCAACAACAAAACACACAAAGCGCTGTTCCCCTGCTCAGCCACACAGGCTTGGGAGGTTCACTATGAACTGAAAAAAGGGGTGAGAGGATGAATTTATTTGCAACCTTATGTGTGCAAAAAAAGTATAACTGAAAAGCAAAGAGTGTTGGAGACACCTCAGAAAGATCAGAGACTTCAGGAAAGTGCTAAAGACAAAAGGAGAACTTAAAACAGGGAGTGGAGAAAGAGCATCCTCTTGCACATTCCAGTGGTGCTTTGAGGAAGACAAGCAGGTCTCCACCAAGGATACTGTCGAGAATTGCTCTTTGTAATGAAAATTGCCTGGCAGATCCCCAGTAACAGCTACCCAGAGGGGCTTTTCTATTATTAGGACAGTCAGCTGGGAGAATAGCCAAGGTTTATATTAGCTCCATTACCGGCCAGCTTTAATGGGTACTGGAGAGCATCTCTGATTTTTGGAAGAGTAAATGCATCCTTTGGGCACTATTCCAATGTTCCTCTGTTTTAAGAAGGTCAGTACTGCCCCCTCAAACAAAAAATTAAAATTTCAGGCTGAAATCATGGAAAATCAAGGTGTGAATGACCTTAAGAGACTGCAAAATCTCCTTTGGCCCCGTGATGGCTGGGATGGAGATGGAGATGGATCATTGTGTGTGTCTCTCCCAGGACCTCATCTTGCTACTGCTCCATCTCATTCTTGTCATGCGCAGTATTTTCTCGGTTATACATACCCATGAGAAAAAAGCAGTTTTTCTCCACAAAAACTTGCAACATCATTAGTAGCTTTTCCTGTTTCATAGGGTTTTACAAAAGCAATTATTAAATTTCAAAACAACAAAGTCATTCAGCAAAGAAAGAGTTTGCTACAGAAAGCACCATTCACCTTCTCAGTGTTGAATATACAGGTGTTTATCTAAGTTATAGAGCATGCTTGGTTGAAGACTTCCTGAAACCCCAGTGTTCCTGCTAATTCCTGTAGAACTATTATTTTCTAAACCACTGCATGCCTGTTCCAGGGTAGTGGCTTACTGGGAGATTTTTTTGTTTGTTTTTAATTATACGTTTCCAATTCTGATCACTGGGTTTCAAGGACATAGGATTTTTTTATTATTATTTTCATGCATCATTGGAGCACCTAAACAGCCTCCAACAGATTCAGAAAATCAGGCTGCCTGTAGTAAATGAATTCTTCAAAAACACTGATATTATTAGCTCTTCTGTGTCATTGAACAGACGAGCTAAATGCTAAAACCAGAAATTTCATTAAAGATTAAAGAAATATCATTTCACGTCTCACCTGCTCCATTAATATCAAATGTGAATTCTATCTTTCATGACACAACTGAAGTGCAGTGTAAGATTTTAGATATACCATTACTCAATGTCTTTCAGAGAAAAAAAAATTCAAAATCCTTGAAGAGCTGTGTCTGAGCATGACAATATGTTTTGTCTGACCATTTTAAGTCACTAAAGAATATCTTGGGTTTGTGATTTTTCAATAGCTCCCTTTCTTCATGCACCACTTGAAATATGTTAATGGAGACATAACTTTCAGGAAGTACCAAGCACTTATTCTCTGGGCATAAGGCCTCCAAACATCTCTCTGTTGAAATACCCAAGAACTGATGCATTCAAACTCATTAAATCTTTTCAGAAATCTCAGCTTTAAATATTAAGGTCAAACTACTTCTTTTACCTGGAGTTTTTCCTGCCCATTTACTTGTAACTCCCTCTTTTGGTCTTTTTTCTCCCAAAGACTAGTTTCTGAGCAGAATCCTAACTTTTTACCTGGAGGCCAAAACCCCTGGGGACATGGTGGGTTGCACCTTGTATCTCTGCAGTGGGAACAGGACTGTGGGAATTGCCTTAACAGGAAAAAAACCAAACCAAACCAAAACAACAAAGCTGGAAAAGATGCTTAACAAACATTTTTACAGAGGCAGCATCCTAGCAAAAAGACAAAGTCATTCCATCATGTTAACATTCCTTACACATCTCAGAGCAGAAGATTAAAAAAAGACACTGAAATCTTCCCAGACAATACATCCCCACTGTTCCTGAATCATTTTCATCAGAGGCTTTCAGAAAACTATCAATATCCAAAAGAGTATCATCGAATCACAGAATATGCTGGGTTGGAAGTAACCCATTAGGATCATCGAAGTCCACCTCCTGGCTCTGTAAAGGACACCTCAAAAATCACACCATGTGCCTGAGAGAGTTGTTCAAACACTTTGACTCAGACAGGCTTGATGAGGTGATCACTTCCCTGGGGAGCCTGTTTCAGTGATCAAACACTCTTTTGGTGAAAACGTTTTTCTTGATATCTAACCTAAACCTCTCCTGATCCAGTGTCATGCAATTTGCTTGAGTTCTGTCACTGGTAACTCCCATAAGTAGGGTGTAGGTCTCAGTTATGTCCTCTGGCTGGAGCTATGCATATATATGTGTTTGTCACATCAGTCACAGCATCCTCTAGCAGGAGTCATGGAGTGCTCTACCATGATTCTCCAGTCACCATTTTTTGCACTTTCCCAGGGCTTCACAACCCTGTTTATTTCCAATGGCATAGACAACCTGTGAGCTTCCATCTAAGGGAAAAGGTAACCTCTTGACAGCACCATCATGCTTGTGAAATGACTGAGGTTGCTGCAGCACCCACTGGGGGAACAACACAGCCAGGGCTGCTCAGCCAGCCTTTCTCTGCAGAGATCCTTATCCTGACTATGGTAGAACTGTGCAGCTTTTCAGCCCATGCGCTTGTGCAAGATGTTGAGCCCCTATTTTAAGGAAAGAACAGCAGTAATGAATGAAAAGGATAAAAAGGTAAAAGCACGCATTTTTATGAAAGCTACAGCCCCAGGGCATCTTTACAGAGTCTGAGTCTCTGGAGTGCCCAGAGTGGCTTTTAGTCTCCATTGTGTTTTGGGAAGGTAGTTGCCAACCCATGGCTATATAGGACCTGACAGGTCTGTTCCTGTTCCTCCTCACTGTCCTGGCCCATGGATGCATGATAGACACTAACAACATCCTCCATTTTTGCCTCAGCCTTCTCTGGGCTAGGGTTGAGCTTATGGGGGCTACTCCTTGTTTCAGTTTTGGCTTTCTTTCTGAAGTGGGTGAAGAGATGGCTTGGCCATGGGCGATGTGCCCTGCTCTCCCTCCCTGACCCCTTACAGCCCCCAGGGGTAGGGGCAAGCTGTCCCTAAGTGCACCCAGCTGTCGCGGCCACATGGCTCACAGATGCCAGAGCAGTTCAGGCAGCACTGCCAAAACCATAGTGACAGGTTATTGGGTTCCTATAAACGTTAATGTGATGTTTACTGCTCACACCGAAGTGCCACATGGGCTGCAAGCTGTTTCCTCTTGGCCAAGAGCTCGGAGGGAGACAACCCCAGCTGCCTGGTGAGCAGGGACATCTTTCCCTGTTGCTGACCAAGCAGGGCAATAGCATGTGTTTGCTTTTAGTTTGCAGAGAACTCCTGGCAGAGGTGCATCAACTTTGTCTCAGCTTCTCGCAGAAATGTCTTTCCTGTAGGTAATGTGTGTGGCAAGTGTTTACAGCTGAAAATACTGTCAAATGTACAGCCTCGAAAAAAATCCAGCGAGAACCCAGATTCATGAATTTGCAAGGAGCAAAATGATTGTCAGTCAATCCTGAGCACACACAAGCCTTCCTTTACCAGCAAATAACCTTCACAACCTGACATTTGCTCCCAGTGTAGTTCTCCTGAATAACTGTTATGGTTTAACTCCGGCTAAATGCCGAGAACCCCCTCACACATCCAAAATTTCTCAGAGAAGGAAAAAAACCCTCAACTTTTGTGATAAGGATTATAAGCAACTGTTTATTAACTCTTTCATAAGCAAAACAGGCTCTAACTTAGAATATTAAGAATTCACTACTACTAAAATTAGAGCTTAAGAGTTTAAGAGTGAGAAGTTTGATAGATCTTACAGGCACCTTCTTCCCCCCCCCTCTCTCTNTTGCTGGGGCCCTATTCCAGTGTTTAAGGCATCTTCTCTTTCTCCTTCTCTCCAACCTTGGTGTTAATCAAACTTCTCCCTCTCCTCTCTCTTAAGTGGCCATGATGTTCTGCCTAGTTTTTTTTCTTCTCTTTCTTAAATATGTTATCACAGAGGCATTACCAGCTGACCTTGGCTAGCTTGGAGCTAAGAAATTTCCAGCAGCTTCTTAAAGAAGCCTCTCTCATAGCCCCTCCAGCTAATAAAAAACTCTGGCTACTTAAAACCACAACAATGACCTTCAAACCCTTTTACAAAGATTCCTGATCTTCTCACTGCTCTGCCAAAAAGATTTCTGGGATTGGCAAAATTTGGGTGAGCAAAGCAGACAGAAGAGAGCAAGTGCAGCTGAGTTCCTTGCTGGTCCCAAATTACTTCTCAACACGTTAATTGCTCAGCAGTGTAAACAAGTGGAAAACAAACAGTTTCTGTCAGAGGGAGGGATGCAACCATACCTGAATTATTTGGGAAAGAGAATCCCTTCAGAGACCCCTGTTTTCCTGACAGAAACAAGCTGAAGATTTGTAATGAAAGGAAAGCATCCTATCGTGGTTTCTGCACTGAGGCTGCCATCATACAAAAACATGATTTTGAGGTTATCTGGAAACTGTTTCACAATCCCTCAAATAATCTTTCCAATACTCCTGCAAACCTAATATTATCCTTCAACAATGTATCAGCAAAACACTTTTATTCTATCAGGTGTTCATTAAAGACAGCTGAATTCATGTTTAGATAGCCTGAAAATGTTACATTAAAAATGTTGGTTTAAAACTTTTTAACCTGTTGGTCTGGCAAAATTTTGTCATAGGAAACCCTATGGATGGAAGTCACCTGGTGAAAACTCCCCTCCAAGGACCTGGTTGATTCCCAGATGTACAAAGTCTCATAGAGTTGTCTCCTTGGGCAACATGCAGGAACCATTTGAATAATTACAATTTAAACTGCAATCCTCATTTAGGGCCTCTTCTCATGTCAAGGCCTGGAACTCTGTCCTTCTGTAGTTCACAGGTTTGAGGCTGGCAGAGGTGTTTCTGGGAGTGACTCTTTCCCTGAGAGCCTCCTGAGAAGATTCCTCCTATTCTGCTGCAGGAGTTAATATTGGGGTATAGATGAAAAGTAGGAAAAGTAAAAGAGCCTCTGAGAGTGATGAATGGGCAGTCAGGAAGGTATGATTTTTCTATAAGACATTCATACACAGACATTCGTTTCAGCTCAATATCTGATCTGACCTCCTTTGAATTCAAACATCATGACCCAGTTCGGTATTTCTGCGAGATGTCATGTTGGAAAGAACCCAGAAACTCACTGACACTTGCTGTCCTCTGGAGAACGGCTAGAAGGACAAACAGGCACTCTGAAATACTGTTAGACTTCTTTGGAGCCACTGTCAAAGGACACACTTTTATCATTGATCTATGAGGGTGAATGCTTTCCTTTACCACTTGAATCCATATAACCCTCTGTAGATCTGGCCAAATTCAACTTTGGTAATTGCATTTTCCAGAAGCAGAGTAGGCTTAAATCAATAATTAAACAAAAATTAGTTAGCACTTTTGATTTACATTGCATTTTTGAATGTAGACTTACTGAAAACTGACATAATTTATAGACATCTCCTTCAAGCATGTTCAGCCTAAACTATAATTTAAATGAACTGGAAAAAAAAAATTACTTCTGTAAGTTGAATCAATATGTCGTGAACTGACATACTGCATTAAGCTGAGCAAATAAAATTGGATGGAGCAATTATACGTCCTAGAGTACAAGGTGACTGCCATGTTCTCTGAACCTCAACATTTGCAGCTTAATCTGTGCTGAAGAGTGGAACAGGCCTGGACAACGCAGAGGTCTGCCTTTATTTTATGGAAAGTAGAAACATCCTTACCTTGTATCCCTGTGGTCTAAGCCTAGGTTGTTCTCAGGTGTTTCATTTAAAAATACAACACAGTTTCTCTCAAGAGAAACATTGTGTTTTCATGGGTCAGGATGTTTTCCCTGATTTTTGGTTGTGTTTTTTTGTTGTTGTTTTTTAACATTCTCTGCAAGTTACTTCATAGTGGTTAGTTCTGATGAGCTTGATAAAGTAATGGCATAGATTACTCAAATTTTTCACATAGTTGTATCTTACTTAGCTGTGCCTGAAGAAATTAAATCACAACTTATCTAATTCATTAGCAGCATTCACATTTGTTTTGTCATAGTCATAATCAGGGACAAATAAATGGTATATACCACTCTTACACTGTGCAGTTTCTTAAAGCTGTGATAAAATTCAAGGTATGCACTATAGTACACATACGAGCTAGCTTTAATTTTGTTGACAGGTATGATAACAATGCACTGAAACCTATGCCCTGGTATCTTCAAGCTGTCCAAGTCATCTGACACCCTGGCTGCCTGGAAAATGGCACGGAAATGAAGTTCATGTTGTTTTATCTACACTGCTGTTGTTACTGTGATTGAGCTTGTACTGCTATTGAATTGCTTGAACTTGCTATTATTATTGAATTAGTGAGGTTAAGCCTGCTTGGATATGCCAGCACATACAGCAATTACATCTGTGGCTGCAGTGTAGACATAAACTTTGTGGGTTCAGGGGTAGTAATTTGTGATGATTTTCTCTCTGAATGATTAGCACTTGCTGCCTTCTCAGTCTGACAGTGACTGCTCTTCTAGACTCATCACTCTGGGCCAGTCCAGGTAACAGGCTCTGCACACCATGGGATTTCCACTCTTCATTTCTGTTCTTTTACCAGGCAGCAACCAAATCTCCCCAAAGCTCAGTGTTAAAGGATGACTATGAAGTCCACCTGCTACACAGGGTTCCTGCACGTGTAAAGAGAGGAGGGAGAAGTCTTGATGAGGATCCTCTAAAATAGAAATATGCCGGTAGGGACCGATTTCTGTAGAGGGGCTCTTGGGCTCAGTGCACCACAAACCTGCTGAAAAAGAGCAATGTTATTTGAGAGAACAGCAGCAGAGGGTGAGAAAAGAGGTGACTGGAGGTATCTGAAAGCTGTCAGAGGTGTGAACTGGGGGGTGTGAACAAATTCTCACCACCGTGTACACCCTAAAAGCTAGGAGAGCAGCCAAAGGGAAGATTTCAGCCCACATCTAATCTCCAAGTCCTGCTCTTGTTTTCAAATTTCAGTGCTGAAGGCGATTTAAAAAATATATTTAAAAGAAAGTAATGGGAGACTGTTGTATAACATGCATTTTAGATTGCAGAGATAACCTAAATTCTGGTATTTTCTGGCTCCTGAGCGACTGAATTATCACCCCTATAACACCCTCTTAATATAGCTAGTAAATGTAATTAGATCACAGAGTCTGGCTTAAAACATCATTGCAACTGCATCACGAGATGCTCACCATAATGGCCCCTAATTGCATATCTCTCTATACATCAGCCAGGCTTGCTTTAATTCAGATTCTCCCCATACCACCCACTGTTGATGCAATCAGTTTTCTGAGAGGTAGCTACTGACAGCAAAAGTAACAATGTTAATACGTTATTTTTGGCAACAACGGGAAATGTCACAAGAAAGAGATAAAGGGAATAAGATCAAATGCAGTTGAGGGAAGAGGTGAGGTAGAAGCCAGATTCCTCTTGCCCCCCCTCATTGTGTGCTGTTCTTGGCTAAGCAGGTGAGAGAGCGCAAAAAATTCAAGAAAGCCTGGAGTAAAAACATGTCGAAGACAGAGTAGAATGAGGACTACTAGAGAGAGCTACCTTCTCCCACCAAGATGCATTTGAACTTGACATGCATAAAGCAATTGAGGCTAAGATGAGCCACTTTCCAAGGCTGACCAACTCCACCACTGTATCCACTAAGGTGAACGTTTTGGACAAGCACCATCTGCAATGAAGACACTTATTTCTAGCAGCTGGATGCTTTACATATGGGATACAGAATTATCAGGGCGATGAGCAGGTATCAACTCAACTACTAGTAGACTCCTCATTCAATTGCATGCCAATAGAGTACTAGCTCCTTTACAGAAGATCCTTAAATAAGATCTTATGCCTTCTCACACATCTCTGCAACATGTATGTAACCAAGTAGTTAAGTGATTTTGCAGGACCTGAGTCACAGCAGAAGAAACTTCCCTAGCTCATCTATTGGACATATTTTATGCAGTAGGTTGGTGCCCTAAGAACATGATGCTGAAGAATCACTGCTTTTGAGCTCAATGGCCAACTGCAACCGAATGTGGTAGTAAGCTACATGTTTAAAATACTGTACAAGGTATATAAAACACCAAGATCTCATGGGGAAAAAAATAATCCCTGTATCTCCCTGGTGAAAATATTTCAAGCGTTACATATACTTGCTGCTTGCTGGGCAACTGACATGGATTTTGCCCTCAGACAGAAGTGTTATAGACAAAGTAAGTAATATTACTGTAAAGCAGGGAAGGTTTTTAAGTATAAGGCTTCACTTTCCCTACTGCTAGTAGAATGTATAACTGATTTTTTTCTCTCACAGACTACTGAAGGCTCCTATCAATAAGACCATTTGAAGAGAAGTCCATCTCAGTGCCTGTTCAGCAAAGTCACAAACACTCTAAGTAAGCATGTGTTGTTGTCCCTAAGCCTTTGACCACCTTTGATCCCAGGTAAAGAGGCAGTCAGTGTTCTTGGATTCAAGACTTTCTCAGAAAATGAAAGGGTCCTGGAAAGGGCTGTCAGTAGCTCACTAGTGCAGGCAGCAGCCCTACTGCAGGGATGGGAAGGACATGGTATCTCAGATCGGTGTTTCTCTGCTTACCAGCAAGAGAGTTGCTTTTCAGCAGACTTGAACACAATTCCTTAAATATTCATGACTCTTGCCAGGTGAACTACATGCAAATGGAGAAAAGAAGAAGTGAAGAAGAATAAGGAAGACTAACATTACATGGAGATGCTGTATTACCTTCAAACCTTGCATTATTTACCCAAGGTGTTTGTACTTAAGTTTTTATTTCAAAGAAAACCAAACAATTTCAGGAATGCAAATACACAGCTGGCACATGTAAATAGCCTTAAGTCTACCCTGCAGTGACACCTTGAGGGGAAAACATTAAAAATAAATAACCAGAACATGCATTTCAAAAGAATGCTAAAGAAACAGGAACTACAAGACTACCTGGATAGACAGATGCCTGGTTTACTGGAGCAGCTCATGACAATGTAGGCTTTATGGCATCACTCCTGCCAAACAGCTTTCTGTTAACCACCTGTCAACTTCTCCTGTACACATTCCATATTCCTACAGTCTCATTTTCCTTTCTCTTTTCTTCAGAGGAGATACTACAATATCTCATGATTTTCAAAAAATGTTTTGGATCAACACTTAGTTTTGACATTACTTCTGCAACTGACAATTATCTTTTTCAGAAGAGGCCAGCTCTAATTTCTTGTGTCATTGAAATAAATTGCTCAGGCTCCTGGAGAGCAGCAAAAGGCTCCAAGGTGACCTGGAGGTGGCATCCCAGTGTAGTCTGGTCTGGTAGCTTTGATTGTGGTGTCAGCCTGTTAGTTGAAGCCATAGAAGGACTAATTGGTTCTTGTCCCTCTCCTATTCACCAGGCTTTTCTTTCTGTTGCGCACTAATGACTGGTCATACGTACAAGCCCTTACAGAAGCTTTTTTTCTAGACATAATCCAAGAATGGCACCAGAGATGTGCTCCTGGAAATGGTCTCTGCTTAGGGCTGTGTGGCCTCACCTCTGCTGAGCACAGAGGCAAATGTCTGAGGAAACTCCCTGTTTCAGCAAACATTGTGACCAGCCCTCTCAGGTGTCTGAGGGATTGTTGGTTATGAGGAAGAGCAGCCGCAAATGACCACTGCTCCTTACCAAGGGCATTCATATGGAAATGAATACTGGCATAAGGCTTGTATAGGTGTGAGGTGCATCTCGCACTGTGTGGTCAAATAGCAGGTCAGCACTAAAAATGCATTATAACTCCTCCAGTGGGGCTTTGGTTCTGTGAAGTTCAACAAAGGGAAATGCAGGGTTCTGTACCCAGGGAAAAATAACCCCCCACACCAGTACAGGCTGGGGGCCAACCTCCTGGAAAGCAACTCTGCAGAGAAGGGTCTGGAAGTCCTGGTGAGCAACAAGCTGTCCATGAGCCAGCAGTGTGCCCTTGTGGCCAAGAAGGCCTATGATACCTTGGGGTGAATTAGGAACATCATTGCCAGGTCTAGGAAAGTGATCCTGCCCTTCTACTCAGCCCTGGTGAGGCCACGTCTGGAGTGCTGTGTCCAGTTCTGGACTCCTCAGTGCAACAGAGACATGGAGCTCCTGGAGTGGGTCCAGTAGAGGGCAACAAAGATGATGAAGGGACTGGAATATCTCTGTTACAAGGAAAGGCTGAGAGGCTGAGGGGCCTGTTCAGCCTTTAGAAGAAACAACTGAGAGGGGACTTTGGTGGTGCCCAGCAATAGGACATGAGACAATGGGCAGAAACCGATGCATGGGAAGTTCCACCTGAACATGAGGAAGAACTTTATTGTGACTGAGCATTGGAACAGATTGCTCAGAGAGGTTGTGGACTGACCCTTAATGGAGATATTCAAGAACTGCATGGACACAATCCTGAGCAAGATGCTCTAGGATGACCCAGCTTGAGGAGGGCAGACCAGATGACTTACTATGGTCCCTTCCAACCTAACCCACTCTTTGATTCTCTTTCAGAGACCAGGTAACACAACAGGGTTTGTGTAGCTTGCAGGCTTCATGTTTTGTCAGTAAACATGGTCGGTTTGATTCAGCTTGGGGGAAGGGGGATAGAGATGCTTTCAAAATGCTGCAACCATGTACAAAGCAAGAGATAACACTGCATGCTTTTGCTGGAGAGATAAAGAGTATGGGCACAAAAAATTTGTACATCAGTTGTTATGTGCTCCTGCATACTAATATGAATTTATTTTAATTTCTAATCAGTATGTTTAATTTGTAAAGCTTTAGAAAATGAAATTGATGTCATTTGGAAAGGGCACATACTAAGAAAATGAGACTTTTTGAGTACAAAATTTATTTTAACCCTGCCTGTGGAGCTGCTCCTAACCTTCATGATTAAACCATCTCAAATGTCAAAAAATATCTTAAAATACAATTAAAGTGAAGGTTTTTGAGTTCAGTCAAATAACATAGTCAGTACGTTGTTTACTGCTGCACATATGAAATTCCACAAATTAAATTATATTCAAGACAGATGGTGTCACCACAGCAGTCACACGTGTCCTGTATATCCTGGCATTGAGGAAATGGGAAATATTTTTTCTACTCATTGCAACATTAGTTTCGTGAAATGAATATAACAACAATAACAACAACAACAAAATACTCAATCTATTCTTGGTTTGCACTTACAAACTATAACAAATGACTCTGTAAAGAGTTAATCAATAATTATAGACAAATATGGCATTCAGTGGGTCAACATGTTGCTGACAGCCCTCTCTAGGAAATTTCACAGATGTGGATTAAGAACAGCAGGCACCATTCCTGCTTTTCATATGCCAGTATCCTTCACTGGTCAGTAAATCAGCTTGCTGGAGAAAATTAAAGGAGGTTATTTGATTTCATCCCAAAGTACCCATCCCAGTAATGGTTTGTTAGGTATATTGTTTCCAAAGCTGCATTGAAAACATATGCCACTTCAGCTTGGTGTGAAGCCTGGACCAAACCTACCAAACCCAAGCTTGGGTCAGGGCCACCCAGGGTCTGCTGGCACAAGGTCCTTACAGCTGGGTAAAGAATCACAAGCAAAACTCACTCACATCCGTTATGTCTGGGAGGCAGCTAGAGTTATTAAACCTGTATGTGTATACCTGTATGTGTATACTTGGATGGAAATTAGTCATACAAAACTTGGTGTGAGATATGATGGAGGAGGAGGTGATATTTCTCTACAAAAAAAAAGTCAATATTACCTGTTCACAACCATTCCCCTATAAATTTTTTTCACCCATTCTCTCATACCGCACAGAAGCAACAAGAGGTCTGTGCTCAGGTCTGACTTGGGCCACTTGTGTATGACACCAAAGACAAAGAACATAAACTGCCGAGTCCACCATTTGTCCCTGAAATTCTTCTTGAGGGCCACACAAAATAACATTTTGAGCAGATCTCTTATATCTGTTAGGAACAATCAGCTCTTATGGAGCAGTCCCTAGTATAAGCATCCTCTTAACATCAGGTCTTAAATCCTTAGGCCAGGCTGCTGCTGTTTGCTTTTTACTTGTTTGGAAAATTGTCCTTGTGGGCTAATGGGAAAAAGCGTATGTGCTGTATCATATTTGATCTCTTGCCATGTTGATACCACTCTCCTTTTGTTAGGATGCAGGATTTGCTGGCGAGTCAGCTGGGTTGAGATCTTCTCATAGTGCAGGTCTTCTGGGCTTGGTATAATATGGGTGATGTGGCAGGCTACTTTTGGCCTGAGCATGTCTGGCAAAGAGGCTGTGACTGGACATGGCCTGATTCCTGTGGTTGGACAAAGAAAAGCTGATCTCTAGGTCATTGGTTCATTAATGCAAACAACATAGTGTGTTATATAGTTGTAACTGCATAGGAAGAAGAAGGCAGACATCTTGTAGGCAACTTGCAGGGCAGACACTCTGCCTGTCTGTGAGACATCTGGCCAGGCAGACAGACATGTCCAGGCCCAGCCAGACACACTGTCTGGGGGCATGGACATAGGGTCTGCTAAAAAATAAGCTAGGCCTAGGATTAGGCTTAGATGTATTAGAGATAGTTTAGTTAGGGCTAGGCTATAGAATGTGAGTGCATGAAATTAGTTTAATAAACACCTGAGAAACTTCATGAAATCCTGCCTCCTCGTCATCCCTTCCCCACTCCAACCCCTTGGAAACAACAGTATAACAACCTTGCCTTCATTTTACTGCTGGAAAAGTATTTTTTCAGTGGAGTATCTATGCATTTAACCCTGGTTAAATCTGGTAATTCTTCTGGTGCTCAATCACACTTTGTTCCTATCAATCTTCAGGTTCCTATTACAAATCTCCCCATCCTTTGGGCTCTCTCAGATTCTGGGCAGACTCCATACTTGAGCTGAGGGTTGTAAAGCTGTGTGCCTGGCACCCGTCTTGCCCAAATGATCCAGGAAACACTGTGCTGGTAAAGGCAGAAAGTGACACGACCTTGCCTGTGCAAGGTCTTAGATAGCTGATGAGGAGAAGCACTTTGCATTGAATGAAATTTGAAGGTGCTCATTTGGAACTATGCTGAGCCTCATCAGTGGGGGTCTCTGCAGAGTAACCTCCCTGTTCCCTCTCAGAGGTGCAGCTCATGAGCCTTGGTCAGCTCGACTGATCAGAGACAGCTCGGTTCATCAAGAAGCTTCTGGAAGAAGCTGCCCCTGGGAACGCCACGGCTATTCTTGCTTCTCCTGCAAACCCTCATGGCCAGCTGCACATGGCCAGGGTGGGCCCTTTTTTTTTCATTTGTATAGTTTGCCTGGGGTCAGGTCTCAGTGACTCATCTTGGATTAAGTGCAGATGAAACTCTTCGCCATGAGAAAGAGGGTTGAATGACAGCCAGAACATGGTTTGGTTTAGTTTGGTTTGAAGAGAGGAAAGATATGTTTGTTTATCACCCTATATTTCTATCCAATTGGCTTTTATGCACACACGTGGTACCCTATAAGCACCATAAAACTTTAACATCTGTGGTGCCTACAGCACTTCAACACCGCCTTAATAACTGACAATTGTCGTTGTACAAGTCAGCTCTGTATTACTAGAGGAATGGAGCTCCCGCCTTCAGTAACTACCATTTGCAGTCTTCTTTTGAGTAAAGACTACTGGGTAGGCCTTTTAAAAAGGGATGAAAAAACAGCTTTGAATTGTACAAATTGCAACAAATACTGGCTAGTTGCATTTATGCCAGTCTATGCCACAGGGAAGGTGGATATTACAAATGCTTTAGGATACCATTTTATCCTTTTATAGTAGCTTTTTCCCCACCACTGCATCCTCTCCAGTAATGGTGTTAAATAATGCATATGCAATTTTGTTGTTTTATGATGTGTTTTGCTTCTAACACCAGACTGGGACTGTCTTTCCCTCCCTACCCAGAAATTCAGTTTTAGATATAGAAATTCTATCGTTTGTTGCTGCAGCATTTGAAGAATTAGAAAATATTGTTTGGAGTACACACCATTTTTTCATTGGCCTCTCTTGACTGAATCCGATGGTCAGACACTGTCATGCCAGCTGTAGTGAGCCCTGCAGGTGGATGTGCCATGCCAAGAGATTTTGTCTGACAGCCTTTATTCATCAGATGGGTTTGTAGGCAGCTCATTACAGAATGATGAACCTGCCTGTTTCTGGGTAATTATCAACTTCACAGTCCGTTGGGTGAGATCTGGTTCCTGTAAAAGGGATATTTTTTTCTCTTGAGCTTTTTACTGCACCATTTAAAAGTAAATCAGCATTTCAGAGACTTTAATCACAATTGTCTTTCAGTCTTCTGTATAGACATCTTCACTAAAAAAAATAAAAAGGAAAAAACATTGCGCCTTAATAGATAAATAGAGGTACAGTATACTGGTCAGCTTTGATAAATTCTTTGTTTCTGCTCCTAGCACATTCACATATCAAGATGAAAGGCCAAAACATCTCTTCCTGTAACTCCACAGACATCAGAGAAGTTGCACAGAGAAGAGTCTGGACAGAATAATATATTTTTTTTCTCTTTTGTATGTGAGTAATCATATAAATATAAAAATTTCTTTGAAAAATTCATACATGTCTCTGTCAAAAGTTGTGCTGTTTATTTAAGAAGTTTACACCTTTTCTTCTGTTGTTGGAGACCATTTATTGCATTCTGGGTACTAGTTTATTTTCAGAAGTTATTAGGTTTATTTGCAATCTTTACCATTCAGAGCTCAACTTCATACAAAGGTGGATGAATAATTCCTTTCTTAACACCTTCCTGGGGGTCAGTGTAAAAGAAATGAGTGCAGAGCAGTAGGAAATTGCATCAGGAACACTGTGATACATTGAGAGAGTCTGAGCAAATGAAGAGGCAGGTGCCACCAGACGCATCTCCCAAAGCACTTCTTTCACCAAGACAGGACCAGGGAAGGTATTTTATACCTGGATAAGCACTGGATTTGCTGGGACTGCAGCAGTCATGCTGTACACTCGTGAAATTTGTATTCCAGGCAGGGTCGGGACAAGCAATCAGGTTGTGACTAGTAACACATCAGAGAAAGCTGTGAAAGGGAGGAAAAATTGCATCATTGTTCTCACTCATTGCACAGGCCTGATGAAACCAGGTGCCTCACGCTGTCACCCCACGCAGGCAGTGCCGGCCGGTGCCAGCCGGCACAGGGGAGTTCTGCCGCTGTCCCCCCTCCCCGCAGCACCTTTGCATCCGATGCCTTGCCTGCTCTCCAGGGGCCACAGCCTCTCTCCCCACACTGCGAGGCACACCTTGCCAGGCAGGCGGCTCCAAGCCCTGGGTTGCACAGTCCCTCCTCACTCGGGGCTGACAGCAACACGATACATCCATAGGTACCAGTCCCAAGGGAAGGCTTAGCTCCCTGCAGGAGCATCCGGCCAGCTTCTGCATCACACAAACGCTGCTCCCCATGAATGCAGGTGAACCCACAAGGCTGATCCCTGGAGGAAATGCTCCTAGTTGATATTGAATAGGGGAAAATTCAGTTAAAAAGAAAATGCAGGTTTTGGAGTGCAGTAGCCTGCAAGAGAACTCCTGGCATGAAATCATAACAGGCAAAACAAAGATATTTCTCTCTACAAAACAGGTTCTGTCTTTGCATTACCTCTGCAGTCAGAATGACACAATAGTGGAGAAAACACATCTTTGCTCAAAACAAATACAGCTAAGGAATACACAAACAATATGTCACGCTCTTCCGAAACAGAAGTCTGTGTGGATTTTCAGAAATGGCAACATGTCACTTATGTAGGAGATAAAACAAATGTGCCATGCTATCCAGCTGGCTCTCCATCCTCCAATGCATTGAGAGGTATCTTGGAAAATGCTTATACATGTTATGTATATGAACTATGGTTAAAATGGAGTTAGAAACGTTTTCTTTGGGAAATGCATCTCATGACAATTAAATAATGTTTCACAATTGTATAGTGTTCTAATGAGGAGCTAACAAATTGATTTATTCACAGTTAGCTTTGATTTTATAACAGAGTCCTCTAATCACAAAGATAAATGATCTGTCTTTAAAAATTATTCCAGCAGTAAGTTTGTTGTTTGCAATACAGCAGTGTAAATGATTAAGTGCAATTCCTCCTGTAATCACTGGGTGGCATTTGGATGTGTTGGAAGACTTCAATTTTGGATGGCAAATGAAATGGAATATTGCATTTTATACAAAATAATGTAAGCAACTCATCAGTGACAGAAAAAAGAATGTAGATGAACGCTAGATATAAATTCATAAAAATTCTAGAACAAATATACAAAATGAGTCATCAAAATACTTTAAGATTATTGTAAGGTACTTGATGATAAGTAGTGTTATTAAGGCTAATCTCAGGATAAGCTTGTTATTGAGAGAAGAGTAACTATTAGTCTTGTGGCCATCATCCCATACTGGTCAGGTGGGATCCAGGTACATCTCTCATTTTGGCCTTAGGCTCACACAAACCAGAGAAAAGCAAACAACCACTGGGCTCTCATGATGACTCCAGGCAGCTCCAGGTGCACCAGGGTGGCCACATATAATGATACAGCTGCAATGTCAGTCACATCAGTCTGCAATTCTGCTCCTGTGCTCGTCCATCCATCTGTCTGTCCTTCCTTCTCTCCCTCATGTGTATCCATCTGGGTCACTCCTCACCAGACTCACAGAGCTGCAAAAACGTACCTGTCTCACCAAACACAGGGAGATCACAGTGAAACAGGCCCTACTAGTCAGGAAACAACTGTGCAGCAAGTTCCTCTCCTGCCTTGTTGCACAAACCACTGCTTCTTATCAACAGAGATTTAAGTGTTCCTGAGCCCTTGTGGTTCACGGACACACGAATTCAGTGTGTTAAGAGGTGCCTTGGGCACAGCATTGCTCTCAGCTGAAGAAAACATGTATTTCCAATCTCCTGCCAACACTGCTGCTTTCTAGTTCCAGCTAAGAATTAAAAAGACCATCTAGAAAGAGATCGAGATTTGTTTGTCATTTGAAGAACAAAACCAAGGAAGAAAAGATATTTTAGAAAGAAAAACTGTTTTGTCTGCTCTCTGAAAAGAAGAAAAACTGATTACAAACTGCTTCCTTCTCCTTGCTTCTAGAATTACTTGTAGACAGAAGGGAAGAAGGCTGGCAAGTTTTTTTCTTTTAACTGATAGTCTGGCAGTTCTAATCAGGAAAACACAAGCACACTCTATTACACTGTGGAACTGGAGAGGAAAAAAATTGGGCAAATAAAATGGTATAAGGGAATTAAACAGTTTTCCTACACACAAATGCACTCTTCCTCATCTCTAACACGGAAGCCTAGAGATCTTGTGCTGAGCAACAAAGTACTAGCAAAGACTTAAAAATACATAGCTTACACCAGTTATTTCCCCATACAGTCATCTCTAGATATATGACTGCTGAGATGTCTCTTTTCCTAATATTTGCAAAACAATGAAACTACTGGATGCAAGCCACTGTATTTATTCACCTGAACAAGTCTGCTTTAAGAAGTATTGTGCCATAGTGCATGTTATAAAGAGCCCATTTTATATCCCAGAAGGAGTTTGTGTCTTAGGAAAAGTGATCACAAGTCTTTTATTCAGCCATTTATTTCCTCTGCCCCTTTCACCATTAAGTATACTTTCCCAAACATGCAGTTAGGGCCAGGAACACTAACTGCTGAGTCAGTGAAATTGCAGAATTACTATGATTTGATGCTGCTTTACTTCCATTATGCTGGACTCTTTCTCTGGCAAAAAGCGTGAATTGAAACATGAGGTCCACCTAAAGGCGAGACAGCTGCTAGAGACCAATGCATTAACCTACTCACCACAAATGATAAAAAATTATTTTGCTTCAGGTCTGACTCACGAAGTCCCTTAATTGGGTCATGCCCAGCCCAGCAGCAGCTGAAGAGCATGGCCATCCTGTGGCTGTCCAGGCTTGTGTGTCCTGGTCCTCTGCGTGCCAATAGATGAATCAATACACAGCTCTTACTCTGGGCTGCCAGTAAAGTACTCTCAAACTGGGATCTGCTCCTTAATTTCGTAAATTTTTTTTGGTAGCTATCGCTGTAGGCAAGGAACTGAGACTGATGGAGAAGAACAAGGATTTTTATGAATCAGATTGTGTTGAGGGGGAAAACAATCAAAATAACTCACAGCACAAACCTGATGCTCTGTTACTAAGCTTACGGCACTTCCACAGATATAAATAAACCAGCAGTACAGCACCCTACCACCACCACTTTAGCAGTATGTGGAGCTATTTATACATGCAGGAGCCCTATTTCTGCCACCACATCCCTGGAGCATTACCTCCGGCCGTGACGTGATGCTGCAGCTGCAGCCAGAGCCACCTCCCCGTGGGCCGGGAACATGAGGGCACTCGAGGCCAGCACAGCCCATGGCAGCTCCGGGGAGGACACAGAGCATCAGCATCCCCAGTGCCACTGAGTGCAAAATCATGGGTAGAATTTTCTTAGAGATTCTCTTGAAGAGAATCTCTAAGAAAATTCTAAGAAAAGGTTGTCTGCAAAATTCCTTGTGTAGTTTTAAGAGAGAAATCCACTGTGCATAGACACAACCGACCTCACTTGTGGCATCATCTCCTACTTTACGTATCCTCAAGGGCCAACTGCAGACAGATGTGCTTTCAGTGACTGGTGTCTTAGTCTATCACTGATTACTAATCAGCAGGCATGCTGTAGACTAAATGCAAGTAAATGCCAATTTAAATGCAATTTTTTTCCCTTCAAGAGTATTTGAAGGGCCTCATTTTGCCAATTTCAAATAATATATTGAAATTGCTTTGAATTTCAGAAATATTATTTCATATTTCAGGTATCAAATGAACTTCATTATTCTTTCTTTAGCAATAGGGTCTTGTTTTCAAGACAATGCAAATTCAACTTTTTTTTTGTTTTTCTTTCAGAAAACACAAATTTTCAAATGTTTTTGTAATAGCAGGATGTTAGAAATGGAGAAGCTCAGCACAGTTTACTGAAGTAAGATTTGCTCTGATTCAGAAAAGATTCATAAGGGATTCCAGCACAAGGTTGAGGTAAATCAATACACATCACTTGCAATAAACATAAGACTTGTAATGCCATAAGGGAAAAGGAAACCCTGTTTAAATGTACAAGAAACTGCTGAGGAATTTAATTTTTTTTTTTTTACTAAGTCATGTGAGGTAACAATGTTGTTTAGAACTGACAGATGCCTTTGAAGCACTTTATCAGGGGCCACTATCTTGTAGAATCTTGTAGAATCTTCTAAAGCTAAATAACATATTCTGTACTAACATCACTATCTACACAAGACCACAGAAGTATCTAAAGAATGCCTCAAAGGAAGCTGATTTCCAAATTGCAGCCTCACAAATCACCAAAATCACCTCGGCATACCCTACAGCTGCCTTGCTGGTGGCCTAATGCTTCTGTTCTTCATCTTTCATACTCACAAGAGAAATAGCTTAACTGCATTCATTATTCCAGTATCACTTCTTCACTTAATAGTACCTGTCACAAGGATGCCGCATGATTTCTGAGCAGGAGGATAATGGTCAGATAACTCCTCACATTTTACTCAAAACAATTTGATAATTCCTTCTGAAGATGTTTAAGTATCAGTAAGGAGTATTTAGCTTTGAAGTTACTATTTGAGTCTCTAAAACTTTGTTAGAAGCTGGAAACATGAACTCCTGTCTTTATGCCTTTGTTATGATATTAAAAGAACTAGAAAAAATAAAGCCCATATAGTATTTCTGCTATAACTTGAAGAAGGAATGGTGTTTCATTGCTCTGAAATTAAATTTAACTTTAATGATTTCTCATAGTGCAGAAATGAAATCTGGTTTTCATTTCTAGCACACCTTTGGCACTCAAAACACATGTGTTTTAGTATTTGTTCATTCAATCCCCAAATCATGCAGTTTGCCATGAAAATATACAACTTTAAATATCATTATCAATAACTACAAGCTGTACTGTGTTACCTTGTTGAGTATGGGCACATTATTGGCCAGCTTTCCTGCAAAAAATTTCAAATAAAATTGAAGCATCACATCTGTTGCCAATGTAAATATAAAATAAGAACACTCTAACAGTGACTAACTGCAAGTCTGAATTTATCGCTGTGTTTAGAATTTATTAGTTCTCTGCCTTTAACTTCAGAAATTCAGCCAAGTTGCACCTATTAAAAAATTATACCAACTCCTCATAAATGTCTGGGCAAAGGAGTAGATATTTGTGAATCTGGGCCTGTGAAAGCCACTAACTCCCTTGCTAAGACAAAAAACAGATTCTGAGTCATGACAGGGATGTGCAAACTTTGGAAGGCCTCAGTAAGCCTCACCACTGTCTTGGATGAGGCCAGGGTTTAACTGAAGGAGTGTAAAAGGGCTAAAAGGGAGTTCAGGATGGGGGAAGGGGAGGCAGTGGAGAACAGGAGGCATTGCATTGGATCCCAAGAGGTTTAAAAATTAACATGCAAGAGAGGAAGGACAATTACAGCTGTACACAGATGAACCATATGAAAACAAAATGCTGAAAAATCAAAGATTTTGTGATTTTTAAAAGCAAAGATTCTAATTTTAAAAAGTGTACAGCAAAAATTAAATTCCACAGCTGCAATGCATGAGGAGGGTGTGGGTTGAACACCTCATGTTAAGAGGACATGAGAAATAGTACTAGGCAAGATGATGGCCCATGAATGTCACGGGCAGATGTGACAGATTGGTTCAATCACTGAGTAGATTTACACACATATGAACTGGTTAATATGCAACATATCCTAATAACTTACAAGAAAAAAAAAAGCACTTCAGATGCTATAAAGGAATCATTACTATAGCCTCAGGCTGTCCACAGTCACCTAGAACATTCAAACCCTGGATCATTCATACTGTAATGCATTACTGTTTTAGACATGCTACTAATTTGTAGAAGGTTAATGTGGATTGGTGAAGAATTCAATTCACTCCAAGTGTTTTCAGCAGCCAATAAGAAAGAGTACTTACTGTAGAAAGAATATATTTCAAAATGACAGGACTCCTCTCTTCTTCATCCTCTTTTTGACTATCACATGTCAATTTATCATGAAAATACACCAGTTTGCACAAATTCCTATCTCTTTGGTGGGAAAACAGAGTAAGGATTTATTCTTTCCCCAAGCCTTTTCAGCTTTTTTTTTTTTTTGAGAAGATTATAGAGCTTGTTTTTTCAGTGGATTATACAGTTATACTTCACAAGACAATATACTCATGTTTGGAGAAAATACAATAAGCAGGGATCACTTATTCATCCTCTTTGATTATTTCTGCCAAGTCTATTTCATTGTCCCAGTCCCACAAAATATAGGGAAAAGTTTTTAAATTAGAAATTTCTTTCTGAAGTAAAACACCCCAGTACTAAAGTACCACGGATTTTACAGACAGGGTGAAATGCATCTGTTTGTATGCATTCGGAACACGAGAAATGAAACTGATACATTCTTTCCAGAAAATTACTAAAGGCTGACCTGTAGCTAAAAAAATACCACATTTATTGACAAGGTGATGTGCACTACTGAGGTACTTTCCATTGGAATAGTTACTGCAAAAATGAACTACTAAGGTATTACCTCAGGAATATATTTTTTTCATTTCTGCAATTACACAGGCACTCCTCTGTCCAAGGGGCAAGTAAAATATGGAGTAAAGTGAAATTACAAAATTCCTGAGAGTTTTAGTAAAGCTATCACAACAGAAACACCCTCTTTGAGTAACTACATAGAAATCATGTACTTTGAAAAAGTTAGGGATATCATTAGGGAAAAATAATCCCAGCAAAACCACCAGCATTAGGCAATGGGTGATTATTTCCCATTGGAACATGTAATTTCAGCTCTGTTCCTGCTGAGGTCATAATTACTGTTATCCACTGCTCTATTTACTTTCCTGTCATTAATTCACAGCCAGCCTTTGGATGGGACAGTGAAAGACAGCCCCACTCCTATGTACATGACTGCTACACTGACTCTCCAGCATGGGGAAGAATTCATAATCTAATGAATGTAATTACAAATTACAAATTAATTCTCACACACACTGCACATTCTAAGCAAGTTCCTGGGATCTTCAAATCCAACAGCTGCTCTCTGTGACTATTTTAGACTATGCCTACAAACAAACAAAAGCTGACAAACAGGGAGGATTCCTGAACTGCCCCATGTCTTAATCATTTCCCCTTACAGTTGTGTTGAAAAATACACACAATTCCAGTGTTATGCAATTTTCTCTGATTTGTTTGATGTAACTAACTCATGGAGCTGATTTAAGATTATTAAAGAAACTGGCATTTACCTGCATTCGGACACATCTTGATGATTTGATAATTAGGAAACTTCATACTACTTTTAAAAAAGGAGATTCTACCAAAACTCTGAGAAATTCACTCCTTTCTGGATTTCTAAAAAACTTGTGTGTTAACAACTCATAACCAAATATAGTTTAAAAATTAAAATAGTATACTAACACATCCAATGAATGCTGAATTTTCCTAAGTGAGGTTGAGAAAAGGTAAAATTAAAGCAAAAGCTAAAATGTTGTATGCAGCATTAAAATCTACTGTCAATAAGTAGAATTAAGAATGAGCCTTACCTGCAGAAATCTTATAAAACAAAAGAAAAACCCCTGTACAGTTTACCATCATAAACAGTCATGAAATGCTGGGGGATGTGGGGGATGAGGGAGAGTGCAGGTCAGGGGTGTGGAGAGGAAATATTTTTCTGGTTTTTGCACAATTACCTGCTCAAGAGCCCCAGGCACTTGAAAGCTTCATTCAGGTGTGCTTTGCATCAGGGACATGACTTTTATCTGTAGATTCTACGATTTGGAAAAGAAAAATATACCTGTTTTCTACAGGACAAAGCAAGGCAAAGCTAATGTTTGTCATGTTAGAAGTGACGGTGGTTTTGGTTTTCAGTTTTGATCACTGGGGAGAGAGGGAGTAGGAAGCATGAAAATACACAGTTGGCAGAGCCTGTGCAGAGGGAATAGTACAGATTACAGAAACAGCAGACTCCCACCAACCATGAATTTTGGACGTTTTTGGCAGCTTCTGCTTTTACCCTCATGCTTGAGAACATTTCAAAGGCAGGATTACAAAGGAAGACATCACATGCTAAGTTCGAAACTGTAACTGGGGCTCCGGGGAGAGGAAAGGGGGCAGGCACAGAGGCAGTGCACGCTGTTCTGAAGGACTCACTTCAAAGCACTTACCTTTATACCTCTCTGTGCAGGTAAGGATCACAGCCAGGCAGATGATCCACCTCTCCATTTAGACAATAAGGAGAAGGATTAGTTAACCTGATACTGATTTACCAACCTGTGCCTCTGACCTAAATACCACAGGATTTTGTGAATGTAGGACTTCAGGCAGGAACAGGACTGATACAAACCTGGCACTTAACAGCCTTTGCTCTGAACAAGTGCTTTATAAACATGCAGCTCCTCTCTTGTACCAATGAATTATGAATTTCTCAATACATTCAAGGGGTAAGGTTGTCACATACCAGAAACCCAAGGTCACAGAAATGACCAAAGTAGTATCACTTCCTCAAAGCAATAATTAACTTGACTAAATACCAGCATTAAAACTCCTACACTTTTGCTTTACCCCTGGGAGGATTTTCTTGGCTAGAGACTCCTACTACATACTGATCAAGATGTTCACCTTGTTTTTACCCAATGGCATGCCTAGAGTGCAGGGAAGAAAGTACTGAAAAAAACCCACAACCAAACTTCACATTAAACTAGACTTAGCAACAACAAAATGATCAAACTAATGCCTTTACATTTATGTGAGATTTCAAATCCTTGAGTTGACAATTACTTTTCACTGTTTAAAACTTCATCTCTCCCAGGGAAGTAGAGAAGGGAGGAGAAGAAAACTACCATTATTTGGATACTCCTTTTGCTGAGCCTATCATCTTTGTTAATAGCCTCTAATGAGTAACTCACTCAGGGATAAACATGCTAGCATTATTACTTTGTCAGTAGAGTCAGTATGATTCAGAAGAGAGCAGTCATATGACTGACACAGTTCCCAAATTGTCAAATGCTGTGGGAATACAAAAATTAGTAGCTGAGAGAGAAGGCTTAACTCTCACTACTGTGAACAACTCGGCAAACTTGGCTGACTTGAAATATACACGCAAACTTAAAAAGGAAATATTACTATCCAACAGAAACTACTCTAGAGCAGACAGGTTTCTCTTGCCCGAGAATGACAGAAAAATCACTATAAATTAATCTATTGCACTGACTTAGCTTGAAAAGCAGTTCTTTGACATACAGTCCCTCTTCTTAGAGTCTTAAATCATGCTGACTTTAAAAGTGCTAAGATGGATGTAAGAGTGCATCTAGGCATGACAGCTCATGCTTCCTGTGCCAGACTTCCTTTTTGGATCCCAGCCTTCTGAAACGGGTGGTAACAGTCATCAAAAGGTAAATGTCTGCACATAGATTACTCCCTTGGCCAGAGGACTGGAACCATTCCTACAGATACCAGTCAGAAGCCACTGACATCTGCTGATTTTCAGAAATCAGAACTGCTTTTGACCACCTTGGGGTCAAGACAAGGTGATTCTAGGCACAATTTTACTACCTATCAAAGGCCCCTTTGTGCAAATTTGTGTGACAGGGTTCTGCAACTCCAGGAGGAGGAATGTTTACCAGCCAGCAGCAGGCTGAGGAGATTATTACATGCTGAGAAGCAGCATGTGAAAGTCTCCCCGGACTGGTAAGCTCTGGAGACCAGTTGTTCTGTTAAATCCACCAAAACTGATAAATTCAGAACACCAGAAGGCTGCTGGCTGTGTACAAAACCACTACCCCATATTAGTATCAACCATGGGTTGCATTAACTTGGATCATNAGAACTGCTGCTGCCACTGATTTCATTTGTCAAATGACTTGCTCAAAAAAGTACTTGCAGAACTCACTTTATGTAAGACCTCACTTCCAAGACTTTCTTGGAAGTCAGAAAATGGGATTCCGACTGTTCATGATAAAAACATAGCTAGCCAACCTAACCAGTTTTTCCAGTCTGTTCTTCATTTGAACACCAGCATGTGCTGGCATTAATCACCACGACAGACTGAATAAACAGAAGTTTAACACCTTTAGTTGGTTTTACTTCTGAAAGTCAAGTTTGGGAAAGCAAATACCTCTAAACAAAATCCCTGCTGCTGCTACTTGAAGATAAGATTCTGGGAACCTGAAACTTTGTTCATGCATGCTCCATTTTTCCATTATTCCTGGCCTAAACCCACACATACCAGTGTAAGCCTTTCAAGTATTTCCAGCAGAACTTTAGATTTTGGCACATAAAAGTATCTCCCATGTATATGTGTTACACCCACCAATTGCATCACTACCCCCAAAAGTTGTGCCATGTCAGTGGAGAACTACTCCCAGGATTCTTAAAGCTGTTAGGAAAGCTTTTAATGATTTAATCTGATGATATGCAAACTAAGAATTCCTGCCACAAGAAAGACTATTTAGTAGGAAGATGTTCTTTTATGTGTTACTATTCTACTCTAATAATTTCACTTCCACATTT
>WEIV01026437.1:96097-203477 GCA_013390005.1 Calyptomena viridis | reverse complement strand
ACACTAATGGGCGAGAATCAGTTGTGGAGATGCAAAGTTCTGTGCTTATTTGTAAAATATACCTTACACAGCATCCCTTTTTCAGCAAACTCAGCTAAATCTTTGTGTCTAAAGACTTCCTCCTCGGACGGTAGTTACCAAATGTTAATTGTTGCCAAATGTAAATTGTTACCAAATTAGGAAAAGGCTATGAAGTTTTTATGTCCTATTAGATAACACAGTTTTGGGCTTTTTTGTAAGTGCGGTTTTTCTTTGTCAAGGTGAAGTGTGAGAAATCAGACACAACTTCTAGAGCACAGATACTCTAGACAGCAGTCATATCCATTTCTGCATGTGCTGTGACGATGGAGCTGATTAATTTTTTGCTGATTTAAAAATGATCAAACAATTTTGAAACTGCAATACAAAGAAAAAGTGAAAACTTTTTCTAAGTCAGGAGACAATTAATATGATTAACACTTTTCAGCAGATTCTTTTATGTGGACTGTGACTTCTATGTTTTAAGTGTTCCTTTTTTACTGAAAGAGCCTCTAGATGAGAAGAGTTCTGAAGTTGTCCGTATAGCTTGCTCCATCCTTTGCAGCTTTTTATGTAACATACTTTTTTGATTTATCATTTTCTCTGAAGTAGTAGATATAAATGAGAATTAAGAAATCACTTCATTCTTTTCTCCTTCCAAGTCAAATTAAAGACGACTAGAATAATTAATACTTTATTTGTACTCGAAAAGAACTTTCTGCCTGCTGTAGCAGATGTGTGCATGTGCCTTACTAGTGATCTTTAGCTTGGGTTTTGTTTTTCAGTCCCTGCCTGCCCTTGCTCCTTTCTGGGAGCAGGCAAGAAGCATAGCTTCAGGTTGGCTTGGCCTTGGGAAGTGTTACTGAGCTGCTGCTCTGAGCAGTTCAGACAGCACTTGTTACTTACAGTTTCTACGTGTGTTGTCCTAACCTGGGTAGACAAGTTGTGGTGTGAGTGGCCTTGGCACAGTGACCAGATCCTGTACCAAGGAGAGGTCAGCATTGATGACAAGGAGAGTATGAACCAAGGGAATTGGACTCTGCAAGGTGTCTGCTGTTGTTGTTTTCCCCCTTTAAGCAAATTTCATGCTGCATCAGCGGACATGTGTCCTGAAGCTCTCCAGCTATCCTTGGGAATGAACACAACATTAATAACCCAAGTATCCTCTCACTGTTGTGCCAGTTAGTCTCAAATCATGTTCGGGGGAAAAAGGTCTTTCACAGCTCCAACAAATGTTCTGTTTATGTGTCCTTTTAGCCTTTGAGTCAGTAGGGATGGAGTAGACACTGCTTTTGGGGTTGTGGCAGTAGGGTTGCTGAGATACGTTGGGATAAGCTCATTGTGTTCTGAATATGTAAATGTATTAATGCTGGCCTGATTTCATCAGGCTTAGCAAAGATAGCATTTTGAATGGGTTTAGTATGAGAAGTTAGGTATTTATCTTTTTGTATTTATCTTTTTAAATTCTAATTCAGAAATAATTTTATACTTGTATGACTAATTCTTAAATGAAAGGCATAGATAATATAATTCATGTGTTAAGATAGTAAATACTTTTCAGTATTCTCTGGTTTTGTCATCTGTGCTACTGTTTTGTTGGATCTGTTAAATTATAGGGACATGGAATACTGAATTATGAACAAATTACAACATTCTCAAAACGTGATTTTTTTTTTTGTCTGAATGATTTTTTTAAGGAATTAATATCTAAAAATGCATTAGGAATAGCAAAGTCCTAGGAAATAGTATTACTCACTTTTTACTTAGTGCTGTTATTTTTATAAATAGGTTGAAGTAGGCATTATCCCCATCAAAAACTTTTGCCAAGGTTGTATTATTCCATGGTGAAGATATCTTGAGTTTTAAAGGACATAACAAAGAGGAAAATTTTCTGTTCCTATCTTGCTGCATAGTTGAGGAACTGCCTTTCTCTTTCCTTTTCTGTTTGCTACTTTTCTCAGCTGTAAGATGAGGGGTAGTGTTCACACTGTAGAAGAGGCAAGATGTGTTTTTGAACTTTTTCAGTCCATGGAAATGGTGGTCTTGGAATGAGTTAATAGGAAGAACCTCATATGACCCAAGCAGAGTTAAATTAGCTTGCACATATTTTCAGTGTCAATATTCACTCCCTTCTTTTGTATATGGTTTCGATGTCTCTAGCTGTTTAATTCTTTTATTTACATTGGTCAAGTTATAGGATTTTTCTTTTTCAATTCAGTTCTTGTTGTATCTACTAGAGATATTTTTTTTATCTAAACTCTGTCATGTAAAAATGTGGAAATGCAAATTTCAGTCTGGTACTCATAGCTGCATTCTAGGAACTGCTTGAGCACACCTTCATAGATGACATATGCTTCTCATTTCTGTAAATTTTATTTAAGTCTTACCCAAATAAAAAACCAGAGATAAATACATTTGCCTAAATTTCTTCAAGGAAGAAAATTTCGAGTCTAAAAAGGTTTCCTGATACATAAACAGAAAGCAGCCCTGTCCATAGCTATCCTTTGTATGCAATGGATTAAATTCACTTTGACAGCTGGATATATGTACCAGTGTCTCGCCTATGGCCATGATCTAATAATCATGGATATGGTAACAAGTCGTCTAAAAAGATTCAGTAATCAAGTGGTTTTTTTGACAAAACCTACTCTGACTGAAACAAGAGAGGAGGCTGTGTTAAATGTGACTGCATTTGCTACTGTGCCTGTGTTCTGAGTACTTAAAAAATACCCTTTAGGATGTTTGAGACAGAACCTACATTTAACGGCAGTGGAAAAGCTAATTGTGCTACAACAGTGTCTTAAAGTTATGAAACAAATTTGATTTAACCTAATGCTCGTGAAGAACTTAGTTTCAAAACATTAATTTCTCCTTCCCCTGAAGTGGTTTTTAACTTGTTTGTTTCTTCTGTCATAAAAACAGTTGTTTGTCATTAAATGAAGCCTTTTGTGAAATAGACAATTCTTATATCATAATTCTGGTATGGGAGGGGAAGTTTAAGAAGTCCTGATGAGTAAATACATTTCAAAGGGGAAGACTCCAAGCACTACAGATGTTTTGAAAACAAATACTTCACATATTAACAGTGTGCTTTGGTGTCAATTCCGCTTGATTAGTGAAACCTACATTGTATGTAAATATCCTTTAAGAGAAAACCAGAGCCTTGGCCCTCAAACAGTCCTTTGTGACACAAAATTCAACCAGTGTATTTTGCTAAAGTACCTTTTATGACTCTTGTTTTATATTTGGTTCTAGGTTTTAGGGGGGGAAAAAAAAGCTGCTTTACATTCTATAAACTTCAGGAAAATTAGCCAGGCTGGGATAAAAACAAGTGTTACAAACATTGTAGCTTTGTTCTCTCTTTTACTTTAAATGGAATTTTTGATATAGCTATTGGGAACAATGTTCTAGAAAACACTGAAAGGGGAGAGTGTGGATCAATTTAAGGACTTAAACATTCCTTTAGAAGGCGAACTGAGTGTTGACCCCAGTTTACTCCAGTAAATGCTGTTCAACCCCAGTTGAATGCGATACTTATTGTGAGACTTTTTTTATTCATGTCAAGTTTCCTGTCTTTGTGTTGTTCGAGTGATTTGAGGTACTTATTTTTAAACTTCACACAGCTTTTATGAGATGTAGGATGTTTACAAGTATTTGGGGAGACAGAAATCAGGAGGCAGAGCTATATTCCAATGGAGCTGGTGAGATTGATCCGGTTGAAACAGTTAATGTGGGAAGGCTATTTGCTTTTCCATCGGTCTGATGTGCCAGAAATTTTGGAGATTCTTCTCTCTTTATTTGTTCTTAGTATGCAGAATATAAGTTTGATCCTTCACTGGTTTAGTGTTGTAAATAGATGTCTTCAACTTTTTCTTGAAGAATATTTGTCTTATTTAAGTGGGAATGAAAGAGAACATTAAAGCAACTTTCATGTTTATTTTGGCATGGTTGTGTTATCCAAAAACTTTGAACAAATCCTAAGAGCATCAGCATTTATAAAGAGCAGTGGTCAACTGTGAAGCTGGGAAGTAAAGAATTTCTTTACTTCTTTACTTACTGCTGTGCCCTCAGAGTTCTTCATACAGATGGCCATGTCCATTCCCATGTGGTTGCTGTGGTCCACTACCAGCTTTTTGTTACAGGTTTTGGTGGTTGAGGGTGTCTTTCTTCTGCCCTTGATGTGAGTACTTCTTAATTTATGAATTAATTCTTTTTTAATACAAACTTAGTTTTCAGTTGCAAGGAAAAAATAAGATGAGACATTAAGGAATTTTTGTGTTTTGTGACACACTGTTAGTGGTGCTGTTTCTAATAGTAAGTATTAATGTAATAAATAAAACTATCCTAATATAATTGCCATTGGGTAGCAAAGAAAACAGCGAAGTTAAGTTGTTCTGCTTGAGGTAGATTTGAATTTGGATGTTCAGCTGAAGTTTATTAATTTTTAAATTTTATTTGGTCATTTACATGGTCCTAGGCTTGCTTTCATCCATGTGGTCAATATAGTTAACTGCTTCTAGGTGTGAGTGATTCCTCCAGGCATTTGTGCAATATGAACCAAAGGAATTCCAGTTCTGAACTCTATATTCTGTGCTGTGCTTTTCAGTTAATCTTTCTAACATGTCTTGATGGACAGAAAGCCCAGGGACAATTCAGAAACTTGCTCTTTCTTTGCTGTTCCTAGTGTTGTGATTTTTTTTGATAGAGGTGTCTTGTACAAGAGATGAAAGTGGACATAGAAAAGGAAGTGTGGACATAAGTATTAAAAACAGTGGCTGTTCTGAAATACAGTTTGATCCACTTTTACTCTGAGCATATTTTTCCAGGATACTTCAAGATTGTCATAATCACCTTTGAGCAGTTTCAAATGTTTTTGCATTTAAAAATCACTTGTCTTAAGGTTTTTTCTCACACATATTTCTGGAAATGTACAACTGAAAATGTAAGTGGGAAGCGCAGCAGTGTCTGCAGTCACCCCTGAACCAGTGACAGATTTAGTGTTTTGAGACTTTACATTCCCATGGGTCTAGGAATAGGCTTTTGAGTGTGTTTTTAGCCTGCTTTTTCTTCTGAAGCCTCATGACAGATTAAGTTTAAATTTAAAAAAAGTTAAGTTTAATTAAAAATTAAGTTTAATTCAAATTAGGTTTAAATTAAGTTTAATTAAAAATTAAGTTTAATTAAGAAAAAGAGATAATTTTTCGTTTCCAGTCTGTTTGGAAATGATCTTTAAAATATACAATATATAGAACTAATTGGCATGCATCCAGAATTGAATTATTGAAAATTAAATTATTATTTCTTCATAGGAAATTTGTTGAACTTAGATAAAATTTAAGACTACAGGGAATGACTTAAGTTATCAGACTTCTGAGAAATTTTCTTTGAAAATACTGTGCACCTTTATGATGAAATAGAAATTTGGTATTTGCGTCTGTTGCATGAAGACTGTGCCTTTATTATTTCCCTTTAAAAAAAGGCAAAAACAACAACCAACTTCAAGTAAGACATGCTTACACATGTGACATTGCACATTGTGTTCTGCAGCAGCAGTAGAAATGAACAAACTGGAAGTGAAAAAGCATTAGAATCATCTGGTGTCCTGCTTCAGTCAGCACTGAAATACCTGGCCACCCTTTGGGATTCTTTATTTTGGGTTATTTTTTTTCTCTGGCTTTAGTATTTCCTTTGTTTAGTTTCCCCAGATTTTAGATAATTTATATTTATCTCAGTTTGATAAAAGGTGTAGCTGCAGATCACTGAACATGTCAGTGATATTATCTGTATGGTTAAAAGTCAACCACTTGCTCATATACTTGGTTTAGTTGGGGGTGTTCATTTAAATCCTATATAGACTGCAGAGGAAATATGAATATTATAAAGTTCCTACAAGACTAAGTATTTTATACCTGATATGATACACTTAAAGTAGTGGCATTACCTTTATTAGGACAGGATTTTGCTGTCGAAATTCAGTTTGGATGCTGCTTTAACAGTCCCATGCTGTGTGTATTGAAGCCAGGTGCCTGCTGGTAGTTTTTGCTTTTCTCTTCCTACACTTTGTATATAAATTCACATGGTCTCAGATATTTTAGGACTATTGTAGTGAATTCTAGTTATCTCTGCACCATAACTTTTTCCTTTGAGGATTTCTGTAAAGGGTGTCAGTGAACATAAGTTATTGACATAATGGCTCCAATTGTGCAAATAAATGTGGTGTTGCTGCCCCACAGTGAACAAGCCTTTGCTGAAGTGGTTGTCTGCAGTTCTTCCTGCCTGGGACTGAGAGGAGTCGAGCTGGCTGGGAGCCAAGGGCACACACAGCCCTGCACATGGGCTGGGCTTGGGTTGTGGTTTGTGCTCTGCAGTGAACAAATTCATTCTGCACTTGCCGCCAGCCTGGGCTGCAGAGCAGAAAGAGGCTGTTAGGGTTTGTCTGTTTGGAGGGAAAGAACTCCACCAGAATGCTGAGGCTTTTTGAAGGTGTGGATATTTATACCTGCCAATCCATAACTGTTGCAATGGCTCGGCACAATGCCACTTACTTGGAAGTTGTTTCTGACCTTTTGTGTTTCTTCAGTAGTTGTTCACCCTTTTATAAAGGTTATTTGTAGGGAAGTAGAAGTCCCAAAGTGGTGTGCTTTTGTAACCTGTACATTGTTCTCTCTTGCTTTTTGGACATGAATGTGGCCCGACACTGGAGGTGCCTTGCAGATGTCCATGTGTGCCCAGAGCTGGGTCTGGTCTCAAAGTACACTCTTCTTAATATGCCCCTAACTTACTTCAAGTTGGAGCTCTGTTTTAATGACTGTTCAATGTTTCTGTGCTGTATGTAACACATTTTGTCCTTTTTCTATTTGACTTTTCTAGTTTGACAAATTTTCAAACTTCTCTTTGGAGATTTTGATGACTTCTCTTAGAATCTTGCTCTAGTTCTCCTTAGCATTAGAGAAAGTAGTCCTAGGAAGGATTATGTGCTCATTCGTTTCAAATAAAATTTGATAATATTGCATGTCCTTAAAAAATATTTCCTGTAATATGTGTCTGGAGCTGGAAAGGGAAAACTTTAAAAGCAAATGTCATGGTAACACAGGGTGCACTGCAGTGAAGGCAGTGCCTTGGTAAGCACAGATATGGAGAAGTAGAAGGTGCTGAATGCCCCTACATTTGTGACTTCCCTTTCATGTTGCCAGTGCTGACTGTGGAGGTACTTACAGGTAGTAAGTTGCTGCATATTAGTAAAAAGCAACAGCAGCAACCCCCCTCTTTTTCTCACACAGCTTCTGATTCAGCTGTATGTATCTGAATATCTGTAGTTAAATCTGTGCTCTTTTGGGAGTGGCAGGTGGGTTGAGAAGTTTGTCCTTTGATTTTATATTGTGGCTTGTGACCAAGTTGCTAATGTTTTAAGAAAAAGAATCCTCTCTCAGAAAAAAAACTTGGCTATAGGCTTATAATCTACTCAATCTCTTGCATGCACTTTGATTCAAATTAAAAGAATTAATTTTTTTTTTGCAGAATTGAGTTTTCCTTTTAATTTAACAAAGAGAACAAACTGTTTTAGGTACTTCAGCTAACAGAAGGGATTTAAAAAAATATATTTTTAGTAAATGATGGCAAGAATGGGTGACTGGCTTGTGTAAGAGTATCCTTATTTTAGTTCTTCCTCCTCGGCACACTATATGCATTGTGCATGCACAATGAGCTCCTGGTAACTCTCACACAGACAAATTCCATTTTATTTCTATCTGTGGTTTGAGATGTCATTTAGAGAAATAAAGACCTCGACTGGTGTTGCCTTAATTGATATTTTGATGGGACCAACAACCAAGTGTGAAGTCAAGGAATGTTGGCTTCTGTGTTTTATACTTTAGGGTTTTTTTCCCCTAATCTTGGGAATGATTCATGCCAATATACTAAGGAACGTAGTATTTATTGAGTGCTGGGGTACAGTTGAAGTAGGTTATTTTGATGTAAATTTAGTTATTGAATTCAGCTAAGAGAGATAAGGTTAGTAAGTAGGATGTTGGTAGAACAGTCTATATGCTGTTTATCATTGCTGTTGACAAATCTGTTTTGGCAAATTTGTGTCATTACTAGTCTAGATTATCTTGTGTAGGACTGTTTTCTGAAGGGATACAGATGATGATATAAGAATAGCTGTGTATGTATGTGGTGGACATGAGGTTAAACCTGCTTAAAACAGCAAAGGTGAGGAAACCAAACCAAACTGGCCTGATGCTGTTTAATTCACTGTAGTACTTCTTCCTGTGTGCTCGTAGAGGGCATGTTGTGATTGGAGTGCTTCGTTGTGCATGTTGTGATTGGTGTTGGGTTTTGATTTTCCCCCTGTTGTTGCTTAATAATAGAATTCTTGGTATTTATTTAATCTGCTCGTTTGCTTTTCCCCTGGAAGATCATAATATTCCTTTTTCTTTGCATTTGAGAAATAAACTGGTTTGTGCTGAGTTAAATGCACATGTATTTTTACTGATTTCTTTAAGGGTGTTTGACATGTGGCTTAAATTTTCCAGCCATGTGCTATTACTCTGTAAATATGCTGTAATTTTGAGAAGTGAGATTTGCAGAAAGGAATAATATTCTTTACTAGATAAACTCTGTATTATCTGCCTTACAACTGTTACATGGTCATAGAAACTAGAACACTACTACCCTAAAACTAGTCACTGGAACACGGCTGCTTTATAATAGGTGTAAAATTTTGAACTACATCAAAATACACTATTCTGTTGGTATTTTAGGTACTAAGCTTTGTCACAATACCTTCATTATGAGCTTAGGTTGGTCTTCTGGCTCGTATGTAGTCATCAGGCTTTACATTTCATTTATAGAAAATGCTTATGAGCACCTTTTAGTGTACTGTAATCTTATTAAGCCAAGTTGCTGATGTTTTGCACTAGGTTTGTGCTTTGTATCCCTTCATGCTGGAGGATGTAGGTGATCATAAATATAGCCTTAACTGTGCCTGGTTTAGGGAAAAAAAAAGATAGCTGTGTAAATACTTTGAATGTATATTGGTATTACATGTGTCCGTGTACAAAAAAAGTACACGTGCTCTGTTTTGTTTTTACAGTTCTTTAGCATCTGACCTGAAGGTCTATTTACCTTTGAATGAAATATTTTGGGGAGTGCTTCATTTTCATCTAAAGGTGTTGTGAGGTTAATATCAATGTGTGTTCTTCAGAAGTGCAAACCAAGTAGTTTAGTGATTTCCATTACAATGCTTTTCACTTAAATCTGTGAGACTTTTCTGTAAATCCTTAACAGTTCTTGACACTGCTTCCTCAGGGCATGGAGCCAGCATGTGCAGTCTCAAGGGAGCAAACCCAAGTTCGAGTCCCAGGCTGCTCCCTCGAGGAGGCATTTTGCTCGGATCCTTAGGGAAGTGTTGACCTTGTCTTTCTCAAAAAAGTGGCACCTGCTGGCAAACCAGGAGGGGCTCTGAGGGAATTTGGAAGAGAGAGAGTACTTTGGTCTTGGTAGGCAGTGATACAAAACTTGGATGAGGGTAAAAAAGTACTTGGCTCAAGGAATGGATGGAGAGAAAGCAAAGAGATATTAAGATCCTTGGGAGAAAAGCACTGTTTTGATCTGTGTCCGATGCTCTTTATTCAGTCTTTGCACTCATAATGTGATTGGTATTCCCTGCTTCTCATTTCTTTGGGTTGTGCTACTGATTTGAACTGTGGATCAGTGGATTTGGACTGCTTGTGTGCAGTAGTGCCCCAAAGAGGTGATGTTAATTAAAACAAAACAATGTTTACCTCATGATTTTGAAATAAGTAATTAGGTCCTTATAGAGCAGCCTAATGCAGAGAAGAATCTGCATTCTCCAAGTTCTTAATTTTTAATTTAGTAGAATGAAAAGGGACCAAGGAGAAACTCTGTTTTCTGTTTGCAAGGTCAGTACATAAAATGCTATTCACAGCTTTTTATCTCATTTTGTAGTTTTATGGTCTGTGTATCTAATGAAAAGTAATATATTTGGTAGGGAGCAATGAGATTTCGTGCTGTTATTTCCAGAAGATTGCTAATACAATACAAACCCAATATTTGTCTTTTTTGTTAGATTAACATAGACTTAATCACAGTAATGGTGCAGTTTTGAGCCAAGAGTTAAATGTACAGGATTGTGTTTAAGCGGAGTTTTTTTCTCTTCATCTCTTCACAAGAAAAAAAATTAAATCTTCAGGTGCAAGAGAGTGGGTTGTATAAAAAGGAAAAGAAATATAATTTGTATTATACATAAGTCCAAATCAGCGTTTTTTTAAAATAAGCTATTTTGTTATTGAATGTTAAATTCTAGACTGCATTTAGTAGGGTAAATTGCTTATAATTCTGGAAGCACTGATCCTGATAGGAAAGGGTGATAATTAGTTTCTAATATGGACAGAATTGCTGTTATTAGCTGTGCTCCACATGTTTGCCTCCCCTGTGGCATTCCTTGGGGTGCAGCAGATGGATGAACAAGGGGCAGAGGTAATGTGTGCCATGATCGGCTGCTGCTTTCCCCTGGGGATACTTCTAGAATGCTGATCTCTTCTTTTTTTTTTTCTTTTCTTTTTCAGCAACTTTGCTGAGATGTATCGGAATTAATTTATTGTATTACTCCTTTATAATCCATTAATCCCAGTATTTAATACCAGTATCTTCATGTACTAAAAAAGATGAGCTGTTTGTGTGCCGGTATCTTAAATCTTACAAAGTCAATATCACGGTTAAAGGCCTTTCTCCATTATATGAGGGTGTGTCACTGAAAGTCTGATGTTGCCTGATACTGTTATCTGATCTTTTACAACATGGTCAAGTTAAGAAATGAAGCTTACTATTGAAAACAGAAAACAATTATCCTTTTTCTGTTAATCTAACTCATATCTGCTCTCATTTTTCCTTTCCTTCTGTTCTCGATTAAGATGTAGGCATAGGTTACATGTGGGTTTTTGTATATGTGAGTTTTTTTAAATTTAATTTTATTCATTTTAAAGCCAAATCTATGTAAGGTAGTAATGCAAATTGCCTTACCTGTTTGCCATCCAAGCCAAGTAGAGTGTTGCCCAGGTGAGAACGAAGAGGCTGACTTTGCCATACTCCAGGAGGAGGAAGCCCAGCAGTGGTGCAGCAGCTCCCACCTGTTGGCACAGCTGCAGGTTTGGTATGTGCAGGGAGCCCCTGCATTTGGGAGGAGGGAAGGGCAGGGAGCTGTGTGTGCACATATGTTAATTATTAGGAAATACTTTCTTTTCAAATGTTTTCACTCTGTTTATATCTGCCTCTTATTTTTCCTTGTCCTTTACTTGTTTACTCTGCCTCCCAGCCTATTTCACTTCCCTTGCTTTCTTGGAATCCATAGTTTTCTCAGAGAAAATTAGTGACTTGAAAATTAAGTGGCTTTAAAGGTGAACCTCCATAGTTAACTCCAAGTTTGTCACCAGGGACCTCAAGTTTGCTGAAGCTCTCTGGCTCATATTTTAGTATATTTTTGCCATGCAATATCGCTAGAAAAAAAAACCTTCTTCTGTGTTTTAAAAAAGATGTAAATTTCCAGGATTTTATTTTTATTTTTTTAATACTTTCTGTTTTTAACTTGGACTCTTGATCTGGAATACCTAAAGGAAGTAATTAGTTGATTCTTTTATAAATGTGTATTTTTACACACACACATATTTATTTTCTTTCTTCCTTTGTTTTTTCTTGTCTGCTTTTGCTACCACTTACTAGAGATGTGGGTACCCAGTGGAAATCTATTGACAAGGAAATTGCACTTTCTGTTTGAGGTTTGCAATGTTTCTAGCACAGTGACTGCAAGTATTTTTTATTTCAAGACTTGGAGTAAGACATCCTTTATGAGATAGGATTTCAAGTGTGTTTTTTGATAAATGCTAATCCACTCAAGGCTTTCATATATGGCTGAGTACTTGAGTGCCTCCTAAAATTAAGTGACGTTGTAGGGAGACAGTCTCTGTCACAGCATCCAGTGGTTCTGGCAGTGACAGTGGAAGGTCATGTTTGCCAGCTTTAGCAGTGTTTTCTCCAAACTGTGGTAGACAACTCCAGGCAGTGTGTAACCAGGCATGAAACTGAGGATGCTGCTTGTTATTGATACTACTGATGGGTGGGAGTCAGCAAAAAAGTTTTTCTCAAAAGTAGTTGCTCTGTTATTTGACAGCCTCACTGGGAATCTGGGCAGTGAGAGAGATTTAATATTCTGGTCATGCACTCAAGTAATTCCTTCACACTCAGGCTGCTTAAAAAGGCTGAAGAGTGCAGAGCTCCCTGATGCAGGGAGTTCTGCTGATAGGGTTTCTCAAACATGGTGTTGTTCCAAGACCTTTTTGCTTGCTTTGTCTGCATAGTTGGATAACATGAGTGTTCTGGATTAGTAGATGGATTCCTTGTTTTTAATGCAAAAAGTTACAAACAGCCAAGACTGTGACTTGTCAGATCCAACTGTTGACCATTACTGCCAGCCTGGAGCCTGGATTGTTTGTGTAACTCACAGCCAGAGCCAGATACTGTAACTGGATGTGTATTGAGGAGGGTGGAAACTTGGAGAACCTTGGACAAAAGCTGTTTCCCAAAGGGAAGGATTGGCAATCAGAAAATAAATACTCATCTGTAGCGTGTCCTAAAGACCAAATACAGTGGTAAACAAACATGAGGATGAGGTTAAAGTATTTAAAAAATAGTGAGGTAGTGCTCCAAAGAGAAACACAATTTTGTTTAAATCCTCTCTTTTCATATTGACCCATTTCCGAGAAAAATATGGTTTCCCTGTCCTACTTGATAAGTAAGGTAACTTTGTCCTGCCTCATGGTATTGATGTCTAACTGACTGTTATTTGAAAACTCCTTTGAATTCCAAAGCCAAGTTTTTTAGATGGACTAGGCATTAGTTTTATTGCTGGAGGCTCATTGAATTTTTCTTTTCTTTTTGGAACTAGCTTTTTTTGTGAAAAAGACCATGGAAACTGTGAGCTTTCCCTTTTCAGTTTCATAACATAAAGTCAAATTGCTTCTCTCTGTGTGCAAGGAGCAACCCAACCTGAAATGTCTGAGTCAACATAGAAGAACTACGTGTAACTAGAAGAAACAAATCAGATTTTGTGTAGCAGGTGTTTTCTCTTCCAGCTTTCTGCTGAAATCAACAGAAAGTTCTGATTAAACCTGATATCTTGCCATGCACTCAGAGAAAAGATGCAACAATCAGAATTCTTATTATTCTTTTCATGTTATACTATAATCAAACAGGTATTTTTTTATTTCTAATGTATTTTCATAATCTAGTAAAAGATATTTTAATTGTTGTACAATATTTTAAATTTTTGAGCTGTTTGAGCACATATTTCTCAGTTTTCCAGAACAACCCTTTACTGTAGCATATTCATTTTATGATATGAGCTGAGCAAAACTCTTTGGTTCAGGAAGGAATTTTACCATTTGATTTACTATGGATATCTTTTAATGTAAATTTAAAAGTTGCCAGTGCCATCTATGTATCGATTTTCCTATTTAATTCTCTATAGAAATTCTTTATATTAAATTCATGAAACAGTTAATCACAGTGGTGGCTCTTTTCTGCCATGGCAAACTGGTTTTATTCAAATATTACTCCTATGCTGAACCAGTTCAGGAATTTTCTTTTCATCTTCTTCTACATTGTACTAGGCAGAGCAAAATTATTCCTGTGCTGTTTGTCTAGAGGATGGAAGGATACAGGTATGTGTATAGATGCATTAGTTTATCATTATTCAACACAAATAGTATCATGTTCCTTCTAAGTAGAAAATCTGACATTTTGCTTCCTTTTTACTGATATGCTTTTAGAATGCTGACCTCTACAGGTGGTTCATTCTTCCTCTTTAGACTGTTGGTGGCCTTGAATTGCTTCAATTGCATTTGAAAAGTAAACAAAGTAAATCCTACAGAGATATTTTTCCTTTCCAGTGAGGCTGACAACATGAAGGGCCAAAGAAAAAGCTAGTAAAAACCTAACTGGAGCAGTTAGCTCTTATTTCCCCTTGGCTCTCACCAATATCATATTGCCTTCCACCCCACATAACCCTTGTGGTGCTAGAAGCACATTTGCAGTCACTGAATTCAGACAGTATTCCATAATTTAGGAGTGTTCATGAAGTTGATTTTGAGACTTTATCATCCTTTATTGAAATATATACTGCTTGTGGAAACATGTATCACAGGGTTTTAGTTAACTCATGAACCTTCTGTAAGTTATCCATCCTTTTTATTTTAATATCCTTGGTGCTTTGAGGATAAAGTACTTTTGCCTGTGTTTTTAGTTGTCTGATGTGATTTAGATTCAAGTTGGGAATCTCAGCTGCAAGGTGCTGTGATTGAGCTAATCAGCCCTGCTATGAATGGGCTGTGGTCTGGAAGCTTAACAGCCTTAAGATTGCAGCAGTTACAGACTTCTAATTTTAGAGCTGTTTTACAAATGGCTTTGAGTGGATTTTCTTGTGTAAAAGATGGCATACACATAATAATTACCCTGTTGTAGTTACAGTCAGTGTTTTTCTTAGGCCAAATATTGAGTCTGATAGACCTGTTTAAAATACTGGTGTTCCCTTCTATAATTTTTATGTTTTCTGTTCAGCAAAAAATGTATTGCAATTCAAACAAATCTTGTAAAGTTTGTGTTGGAATGAGGGATGTGGGCGTGAAGGAGATGTAATTGACTCCCAATAGGAAAAGTGTTCAGTACAACACTAGATCAATACAGGCACCACATCAGATTCTTCTATTACTTCTCTGTAACTAGCATTATAGATGGCATTACTCTGGATTTAATAGAATACAGCAAGTGTAGAAGTTTGACTTTGAGTGCATTTCATTCTTAATGGAAAATAAGATAAAGTGGCTTAGCTTCATCTGTGTTTTTACACTCTTTTGTAAATGACCGAACTCTGGTTTTACAATGACCGAGTTAAGAATCTATATTGAGTTGACATTCTGTAGGAATAGGGTATATTAGATTTTAAGACTTCTTGAAAACCTAATTAGTTCTCAGATGACTCAGAGGCTCCACAGGTCTTAGGGGCTTCTAACGTGTGAAGTTTTTGTTCACTTTAAACCTTTTTTAATAAAAACAGGTATTGATTGTTTCTCTCGGCTCTTTTTACTCTGTTACTTTGTCCTCTTTTTAGTATAATAATTCATAGGATTTTTTTTAGTTTTTTCTCTTGTTTCTCCTGTAATAGATTCAGCATTAAGATAATGATTGCTCTGAGTCCTTTAGAGGAATGAAACTTAGGCTGAAGAGATCTTAGAGATGGAGCGTATACAGTGTTATAGTTTCTTGATAATTAGTTAAGAATATGTATATCTTACTGAGGGCAAGTTATGTTGTGATGATTAAAAATTCAACAGTAAACTTGAAAATGTAAAAGAAAGTGGCTTCAGATTTATTACTTGGCTTTTCTTTAAAAAAAGGCAAGAAATAAAATCTTAACAAAAAATTGTATTTCTTAAGGTAAAGTTGATACTGTAACTGGTAATATACACAGGTTTTTTTAAAGGCCAAATATATATATATATATACATGCATATACATACCTGAGTGAGGCACGTGTTTATATCCTTTGTGTGACTTTTTAAATATAAGCTTGACATGTTAAGGTTTGTGCAATGATGTAGAACAGAATTGCTACTGGAGTTCTTGTACTTGAATTTGTACATTTATTTCATATGATTTCTGCCAGGTGCCTTAAAATGTATTTGTGTAATTCACTGGGCTTTCATATAATTTGTGAAAATTCAGTCAAGCACTTGTGTTGGTTTGACTGCCAGGGAAATGCCATGTGCATCTGTGGGTGGGAACAAAATTCAGGTGAAGAGTGTTTAGTTACAAATTCACTTCAGTTTACAAGAGTTTCTTAATTTTCTTAAATGTATGTGGGCCAGCCTTGTCTAAAGGCATCAGTCCTGTGTTTTTAGTTCCTGTGATCATAAGTTGTGGAGCTGTATGTGATGTTGATTCTGAGTTGCCCTATTACACATGTGAATCTTCAGAATGTTCTCTTGCATCTGGGAGGGAGGGTTGGTGTTTTTCCTCTGGACCTATGTCAGTAATCCTTCACTTATAAACTGGGATGTGAAGAAACATTTGATTCCTTGTTACCCTTTCACAAAGTGTGCTCTGCAAAACACTTAAATGATAGTATGTTGGAGGGTAATAATATTGCAATCACAAAGAATATAAGAAATTCTTCCCCACATACTGAGTCATGGTTGTCTTTTTCAAAAAGGCAAAACCTATTCTCATTCTTGTTATTTTATATATTTAACAGAATGTGAAGAGTCTGTCTTGTATTAAAATTATTTGATAATCCTTATAAATGGTAACATTTTTATTTTTAGTCGTTGAGCAAATCTGGGCACTTATACAAAATTCATTGTATCGGAGTGTTGGAGTATGAACAAGTGAAGTACAAAATGGAGCAAAGTCTGAAAGCTGCTGCCAGAGCTAAAAGCAGCAATATAGAGAACTAAATGCAGGATTTAAGACCAACAAAATTTAAATTGAAAATCACCACCCAGAGGGACAATGTGTTTAAATTGGCTTGTTTTGGCAGTCCTTAAGATTCTAAAATGCGAAAGAAAAATGGGATATAGTAATTTATAGAAGCAACTTATTTGGCACATGGAACCCAAGACTTGTTTTGGCTAAATTTCAAAATGTGCTTTAAAATTTTTAAATGAAGATTCTTACTTGTTATCTTTTTAATTACAGAAGAAGCAGAAAAGCAGGAAAGTGCTTTGGTTTCATTGCCATTTATTTTGAAGTAATTTACTCTTCTTCTAACGTCTGGCTAAAATTTTAGTAAGTGAACAATAAAGTATGTATGTGAGTGTTCTGGCAGCCTTTTGCTTCCTGGTAACCTGTTTCTACCCTAACACTGAGCAGCTGCAATATTTTAAAGATTTTTGTGAGCTTATTGGTATCTGATGTAATTCAACATAACATTCGGTTATTTTTCTCACACACTGACTTAGAACCTGTGGTTCAATAAAGCCAGTAGTCCCAAAGCAGACTGCAGGATTTTGTGCATCAGCACACAGCGATGGTTGGTTTTTCTTCCTTTTCTTACTTTTTCCCCTGAAGAAATCACTGGGTTTTTTTTAAATACAGCCAGTCTCAGAGCTAGTTAATGCTTGAAGTGATGGGCTGCCTTCCCTGGCTCGTCATGCAACCCTGACTCTGGCCTTGTCTGGTTCTCATGCTCTTCCTTTCCTTTCTGCCAACACTGGTGGTGTTCTGGCCTGGTAGTGAAATACTTCTGTGAGCTCATCTGGCCAGAAACCAGCAAGGTTTTTGGGGGGTTTTTATGATTCTATTTTCTACTAGTTTCTTCCTGAACAGGTTTACTGCAGGTCTGTACAATACACTGCTGCTGCTGTGAAGGGAGAAGACACAAAAGCCAGGCTGTGGGCACAGGGGACAGTGAAGACAGGGAAGCAGGATGGCCTCCGTTGGGTGGCAGCCAGCCCTTAGTTGTTAGGAAGATGGGCTGTGTTTGCATACATAAACCTTGACTCATGAGCTGTTTGGCAGTGGTTCCTGCACCAGAATCCCTTGTGAGGAGTTGGTAAATGTTGCTGGCCTGTGGGAAGACTCACGTTGCATAAAGAGATTTTGTGCTGCTGTAGCTTTGCAGGTTGGATGCTGTGCTGGCAGGGCTGGCAGTGACCAGTGCTCTGCAGTGCAGGGGGTTTAAGGGTCTTAGTATCCTTGCACTTCTTTGCTTATTATTGTAGGAAGGATAATTATTAGGTAAGGATGCTTTTTCCACAGAAAGATTTGTCTGCCATATTTTATTGGCTTTCAGCATTTTCTAGCTATAACCTCCAGAACTGCTGTAACAGCATACTTGGAGAAGCAGCAACAGCAAATTTATTTGTATTCTAAGTGCAACTTGTCCTCATTTAAAAAAAAAAAAAAAAGGCATGAGTGTACTTCAACAGCAACAGGTATGTCAGTTCCAGCTGTAAGGCTGTTTGAGTATGAAGCCAATTTAAAATGGGGTTACTTGACTACAAATTCTAGTTCTAACTTTTTTGTCAAAGTTCTGCTTCTGAAGTGTGCATGGTTTCTAAGTGCATTTTATTAAGAGTGTTTTAACTCATGTAACACTTGTTACAAGAAAAGCATTGAAAACTCAGATTTCTATAAAAAGTGTGATATTTAGGATTTAAGCCAAGGAGAAATGGTATGCAGTCAAACCAGACTGTGGAGTATGAAATGAAAAGCTAGCAGAAGTAATAGAAGGAAGATCAACCAAAGTTGATCAAGTCTTCAAACAGGAAAAATAGTCTTTGGTTAAGAGGTAAAGTTGGAGAAATCTCAGCATCTTCACTAGCAAATGGAGATATTTCTGGACTCACTTCCACCAGAGCTGGACCTGGTGAGATTTAGTATGTATTTTCTGAAATAGAAAAGTAAGGGGTTTTTTTGTTAGTATGGTACTACTTTATTTTCAAAATAGTTTCATCTTTCTGCTAAACTAGCAATGGTAAACTATTGTAATTTTTCTTTAGCATATCAATACCACAATGCTGATTCAAGGGAGTCTTGACTAGTCTAGAAGTTGTTCCTTCTGTGTTACTGATACTTTAAAGGTGTAATTTTGTTGTTGAAAGGTAATCATTGCAGATTTATAATCTGTAACTACATGGATAAACTACCAAAAGAAGGTTAAAATGTCAATGGTCCTGAAGAGGAGCAGAAATCAGGAGGTCAGATACCTTTTGGTGCTGAAGGGAGAAACCAGTGAATACAGGTGTCATGCAACTTTGTACTTCAGTGAGATGTGCTGACATGGCTTAGTTCAAGGGGAGGAACAGCCTTTCTTTTAAACACAGGGAAAGAGTGGAAACACCTAATGAAGAGAAACAAATGTTTTTTGGGCTAGAAGGCAAAGCAGGCTCCCTCAGCTGCCTGTTGCTGCAGTACTGCTGTGTGCTAGTGCAAGGCCCATTAACATCAGGCAGCAGTCGTCCTTCCACCTCGTTTGTTGATGTAGGAGACTGAACTGCATGATATCAGCTTTCCAGCATTGTGGGCACACCATCATTTGCTGCCACTCACACTAAGGGAGCTGTCAACACAAAGCCTGCCTGCCTGCCTCAGGAGGCAGCTAACAGCTCAGACAGCAAGGAGCTTGGTTCAGCAAATATTTGGGCAGATTTAATGATATCTGGGAAATTTGAAGACAGATTTCTCTCTTTTGTCAGAGAACATAATTTTTTCTTGCTTGGAAAATGAGGTTTAACAATACCAATAAAATCTCTGTCAAATAAGTGGTTAGAAGAAATGTCTCAGTGTTGAGGGAAGAACGGTTTCTTGGTGGGTTTTTTTGTTTGTTTGGGGTTTTTTTAAGATGTCTCAGGGCCCTGCTGGCAGCACAGGCTGTGCCAGATCTCCGTTTGTTCAGACTGGATTCTGGCTATAACTCTTGGAAGTAATGGAATTATTGAGAACTGTTGGTTTTGGACCTCTGCAAAAGGAGAACATCTGGCAAGAGCCTTATTACATTCCAGCTAGCTTATGGAGAGGGGGAAGCACTTGTTGGTACAAAATGCACACTGGAAAAAGTAGTCCTTGATTCTGCAGGCTAATGCTAAGTCCCTTCAGCTCAAATTCTCAGCTATATAAATGCAGGTAGAGATACTTCTAGAAATTTTTTAATAGCTTACTTACAGCTTTTTTCTCCTTGCCTGAACTAATAGAAGAAAACACATTTTCCTTTAGGCAGCTTTTTTGCTGAAGGAAGGGGTGCTACCTTTCCCTTGGACAAACTGGTGGGCACTTAATTGAGCTGCAGGGTAAATGCCAAAGTTCTAACCTTGCAAAATCTTCTTTCTTGATTGAAAATGTAGTGATATGGAGGTTTTCTTCTGGATTTTTGGCAAAAGAGGAGAGAGATAAGTGAGACAGCTTGTAATAATTACTTAAGTCAACATTTGCTATATTTATGCTATTGTTTTTTTCACGTGTAACTTAGAGCTAGCCTACCACAGCTCTGGCTTAGGTGAGCAGATGTGCAGTGCTTGCATTTATCCATTAAGCATTTTTCCCTGTTTAAATACTGAACAGATAAACTTTGTTTTTAGAGCTAAAAGAGGATGTTTAATGCTGACATGTTCATATAATAGACACTTTACCCCAGCTGTACTGAAAGAGCCTAAATTCGCTCATGAAAACCTTAAGTTCACAAAACCCTGATGTGGAAGTTCTGCTTTGCTCAGTAATGAGAGTTGATTCCTGCAGCTTAGATGTGCTCTGTAGAACAAATAATCATAAGAAATCTTCTTTTTAAAGATATACCTGTCTGGAGGCAAACTTGAAAAACTTTCAGACTTCTTTGTACTCTACATGCTTTGTTTTATGAAAAATGTAAGATGTTAGTGTATTGTTGTTTTCATATGAGATGTTGAGATGCCACAGTGCTGGTAATAGATAGACTTTGGATTTCAGTAGTGTAGCACAGCCAAAAGTCAGGTACAGAGATATTATGTACCTTAGCAAAGTACAGGTTTTCTTCCACATGCTTTTAGGAAACGGCTTGGTTTAGATCTTCTGGAGTTCAGACTCAGACTTCTGTGATCTTGACTGTTTCCAATCATAGAATTCTAAATGTGGAATTACGTTGGCATTTCCTTGGCTCTACTTTATACTATACTTGCCATGATACCTAAGGCTCAAAATTCTGACACACTAAGTTGCAAGGTTTTTGTCTGATGCTTGATTTCTCCACTGGTGCACCTTTATGAACTTGGAAATTCAAAATACCTGATGCTTTTCACAAACTTGTTTTTCTTCTCTGCTTGGTGTGTCAGAGGGTCTCTTTTTCCTTTTGAATATTAATGTATTAATGATCTTCTAAATATCAACAAAGTACTTTTAATTTATCACAATAGGATTATTTTAATTGTATGTGTATAAAGATGCATAACAATCATCAACACCATGAAAAGGTACTGACCTCAGATTGATTTTGGAGTTGGTTTTCCAGAGGGTCAACATTTGCTGGACACCACGTGATACAGTAAATGACTGAAAGTACTTTTCCTCAAAATTTCAGACATGCTGTTAGAAGAGCTGTCACACTTGCCATGTTTCCTTTGCTCATGAGAGTTAGCACCTCGGTTATACACTGTGTAGCTCAGATTTATGGTGTTCTGGTGCCTGAACTGCAAGTTTTCTGTGCTGTTGTAGTACATTTGGTAGCAGTAGCTGTTGCCTCTGAGGCTGTAGTAGAATATTTTTGGCCTGGTGTGTGCAGTCTTGTGACACTGGCCTTGATTTGGCGTATATATAAATATATATATATTTTAAAGTGTGTGGTTATATAAAGGTGTTGAGTCATAACAGAAGTAACCACAGGAAAATTTGCCAGTAGAATGGATTATTATGATAGGTACTACTGTAGAGCTTGTTAGAGCTGTTCAGTCTGATACTTCATGGTTCAGCACAGAGAGGGGAATAAGCAACATGATGCAATTTAATAGCAGTTTAACTGTGTGTGAGTGTGTTTGCTTGTGAATAAAAGCTCTGAGTTGTATCCCTGCTAAAGGCTTGATCTCTAAGCTGGTTTGCTTTATTCACATTTGTAACCAGGGAGGCTTCAAAATACATTCTGTGTGCACACATATAAATATTATCTATATGCAGGACAACTTTTTAATAGTTTAAATGCTAATTTTTGTAGTTTTTGTGCTTAGCTTATGCTTGAACTGCCTGAATAAGTATACACAGGTAACAAGTGCATTGCATGCAGCATATTACATACAGTATTGTAAGTAATGCTCTTCTTGTAGAACTGTACCTGCTGTACTTTTTTCTGGCAAGATGGGTGTAGGAATGTGCAGTTTGCTGGTTTAGTACACTGTGTGTGGCGAATGCCAGTTCCAATTTTATTTTGAATTGTATTGTATTTAAAGTGTCCAGGTCATACCAGGTCACTTGGTGACCATGTTTGGTGACATAGTTTAGACTCTGGGAAGCAGAGAGTACAAAGAAGGAGAAGCAGGTAATTCCTGACATTTCTGTAAGGGTGCTGCTACTACAGGAATTAGTAACCCAATGTTGTTCTTGGGGAAGGCATAGGTCTTATTGCAAGAAATGAATAGGATTGTTTGTGAAATCAAGTTAAAAGTAGTAATTGCCTTTTTTTTTAATAGCAAATTGTATTTAGGTAATGAGTTGAAACAAATCTAAAACATACTTGGTAGTTATACAGTAACTGTATTACCAGTACTGACTTTTGATGCTAATAGACACTTTTAAAACAAATTTAAGCTTTCATCAATTTTCCTGAACCAGCATGATTTTTTTTCCCATCTCCTTCTGAATTTATACAATGTGAGTCTTTTATTGCATTGGAAAAATTTAAGTGTACGCCCCAAATTTTATTCTGACCTGAGAAAATACTGCAAATCATTTTCAGTATAATAGTACAGGTTTTAAACAGCTTTCCTTACAGGGAGAACTCAGTTTGCTGATATGTTGAGTTACAACTATTTTTTAACACCTGTCGATCCTAATCTTGGTCTAAGTTTTGGTTATTGCCCAGGCAGATTGTGTACTTGCTGTACCTTCCTCCCATTTGAATCATTTTGTTTTACTAAAGTTTTAATTGTGATTGCCTATTCTGTAGGTAGAAATGAACTTTGTATAGTGCATATCCTGACTATTAAAATGCTTTCACAATAACTGGCATAGTGGGTTTTTTATTCTTTGCTGTCAGATAATCATGCTCTGGAGTTCTCCAGCATAAACAGCATTTAAAAAAAAAGAAAATTAATTTATTTATTACTACTAATAATCACTGTTGATATTCAAACAGCTCTTACAAACTGATCTTTGCAAAGATTGATAGTCAAATGGAAGCCAGTGTTTTATGGGCACTAACTGAGGTAACTGATGTCTCCTCAGGGAGGTTTCAGTCCCTGCAGCCCTTCCTTCTGCTTTTAAATCCCTGCCATGAGAGGCTGGAAGTTGACAACCTCAAGTGCCATGGTTATGAACTTGGCTGGGTAGGTGGGGAGGGATATTGAAACCAACAGTTAAGCCCAGGAGAAATGTCACTTTTAGACCACACAATGGATTAAGTGTTCAATCTGTGACACTGCAGCTCAATACAAGGAGGGCAGTGAGCAGCATCATGCAATTTAATAAAATTATTTTGGAAAGTTTCCTGAAGGAATTGTGGAATCCAGAGTTTGTACCACACAACTCTGACTCAAGATGGTGTTTCTGTGACACATCCATTGTCTTTCACTCATCTTCTCTGGAGCAAAAAATGCACTAAGGGATACTGCTCTGCTACTGCCACTGGTGCCTCCAATAAGCAAGTCTTTCTTGTGAGGAATTTTCTTTTTTGATCTGGGGGGAAGGTGGGGAACATGGTATCCATACACTGTGAGACAGTGAGTACATCCTCCAAGAAACAGTATGCACTGAGATTGGAAATGTCTTCCCCCCTCCATGCTTGTACTGCCCCTTACTTTTCCTTTGGGGGTGGAGAGAAAGTTCTCTCTTTATATAGTTTGAAGTTAAAGTGGTTTGTCTTTTACCTAATTATAATGTTGCATCTCAATTTATCCCAATGGCACTGAAGTGGTTAGACTATTGATAGGTTGCCTGCATTTCATTTCTCTTCTCTATTTGATTAATGCCCTTAGCTTTGTATATTTTAAGGCACCACATTACATCTATTGTCAAAGCTGGTTTTGGTCTTGAGTGTCATTCTGGTCCTTCAGTCATCTGTTTCCTCCCCCTCTCTGAGTAATAAATGTATGGAACTGTACTTTTCTATCTTTATGTATCTTCACTTATTTATCTGACTTGTGAATTTTGAGTTCTTTGTTGGAATATAAATGGTTTTATTATGTGAAGAATATTAAGTCCACTAAAAAAAGAGAAGTATTTTCTATTGGAAGCATCAAGAAGAGGCTGAGAATTAGTCTTAACCTATTGAAAGTTAAAGTATTTAATTAAGTGTAGTATTTCTCCATCAAATAATATTACTCTTTGCACTGTCCTACTAGAAAGTCTAGATCTAAAATATAATTTTAGGTAGTAATTGATGTCATACTTCACAATAGACCTTTGCAATATATGGCCTAATAGTAGATTGATTTGTTTGTGTGTCTGAGATGCAAAATACAATCAACACTGTTATGGTTTGTGCTGTAGGTTTTTTTGTAATTGATTTCAGCTGTTGAATCTTATCTGAAGGAATATCATTACTCTGAAACCAAATTGGATAAAGGAGCTATAAAAGATAGAAACTCATACCTTGAGTACCTAGTATAGCAATCTACAATGTGATTTTTTTTGTCAAATCATTTATTTGATCAACATCATAGCAGATGGTAACCCTATAAAACATATTATCGTGTTTACACGAACATTAGAGCCTGTGTCTCTTGAAATAAGTTTTAAATATAGTCATCTTTGTCTTATGCCAGCAAGAACAACTTTCATTTCAGTTTGATTGTAAGATCCAATTTTTTTTATTAGATGAATGTGTTGACCTGTTTCTTCAGGAAGAATACATATGTCGAAGTAATGAGGCAACAGGTTTCTTCAGCTTTTTTTCTAGAAGAGCTTGAAGTGCTCACAGCGGCATCATAAAAGTGACATTAAGCAAAGCCTTTTTAGAATTCCGTGCACGAAGGCAGAAGGGATCCTCGTGACTTGGCCCCATGTTGCCGAGGTGAGCGAGGGGCACTCGGCCTTTCCCGCGGCCTGGCCAGGCCCCGCCGGTGGGGGTTTGGGCTGTGCCCGCTCTGTGGCGGCTGAGGGCAGGGGCTGTGCCCTGCTGTCCTGGCTGAGGGCAGGGGCTGTGCCCTGCTGTCCCGGCTGAGGGCCGGGGCTGTGCCCTGCTGTCCCGGCTGAGGGCAGGGGCTGTGCCCTGCTGTCCTGGCCGGGCCGGCGGAGGGGCCGTGTGAGCCAGAGCAGCCCCAGCCTGCTGGCTGAACCCACCGGAGCAAATAGACTTACTGAATCACCCCCCAGTGAAACTGCAGCCTATCTCCTGTTTGATTGAGAGCTATGAAATCATGAGTCATTTCCATTATTTTCTGTCTTCAATGCCTACTAAAAAAAGGAAGTGAGGGTAGAACCTCGCTGCACTCCTGTCTGCCTGAATGCATGTGTCTGTGTTATTGGACCTTTATAACAACACGCAGTTGTTCCATTTCCCCCTTTTTTGCATTACCAATAGAGGTTGAGATACTTCAGCCTTTCCCTGTGCAGCCTGTATTTTACTGCTCAGCTGTCACAGCTTTCCTGTGCTCTTTGACATGATGAATTGGTGGGTACAGGAATTGGTCACCACATTTCCTTCTGGAAGGTGTTGTGCAAAGGGGATGATCTCCCTAGTTCCTCCATTCTGCTTTGCATTTCTCAGGAAAATGCTAGAACTATTTTCATGATGCTTTTGTTTGGAGATTTTGTTGAATTTATTATGATAGAAGACTCCCAAGTTCTTTCTTACTGAGTATTCCCCACCTGAGGAGCTTTCCATCTGAAGGGTGTATCTTATGGTCCTGGCTCATTCATCTAGAGTTCCCTTCAATTGCATTAAAGCATGTGCTATTTGTTTGTGCCCAGCCTGCTAGAAATTGTCTGGATCTTTGTCTCATGCAACATTTGGGTTGTTTTCATTTGTCATCCATGGAAAAACACATTAGTGTACAAACCAGAGCAGATTCCTTGAGCACCATCATAGACTCATATCTGATTTCCTGGTTGAGTGTTGCTGCCTGGCTGGGTCTGCACTTGTCTGGTGTCTTATGTTGATGGGAAACCAAGGGCAGCAGGGGTATCATTCCAAGTTAAATCCAGATGTCAAGCAGCAGTAAGTCAGAGGGCTGGTGTTCTGTGTGCAGTTGATGATTTATATTTTTCTAGTAGCCTTCACAGAGCATCTGAAATGTGAAAGCACATTCCTTGTGTGCAAATTTCGTTTAAAGGTTGGGTCTATATGCAAGCTTGTTTGGGGCTTGTAAGAAGAGAAAATGCTGCATGAAAAGGAGGAAAAAGAGACCAGGCAGTAAAAAGGAAGTATGTTGATACTCCTGACTACTCTAGCTAACTGTACTGGGCTTTTTTAGAAGAATTCAGAGAACTATTTAGAAACTACTTTTCCTCCCCATCTTAAACTGTTACATTTTGTTTTAGAGCAGTTTCTTTAAACAATTTATTTGCATAATTCAAATGGTAGAATTAAAATACAAGAATTTTTAGCTGTACATGTGCTGATTTAGCAGAACCTTAACATAAGTCCTTATGTCCCACTGACTCAAATTTTTAAATGAGTAGCATGTTTTACTGATCAGGGGTCATGCATCTGAACACTCTATGCATAACCATTATCTACCGACTTCTTTCCTAAAATGGGTTGATATAATGTACTGTGCCTTAAACTTTCCCAAGGACTTTGTCTTGCAGTAAAATATTTTTCTTTCCACCCCCCACATATGTCTCTTGAAACTAGAGCAGTGGAAGACTTGTTATGATAATCACTGCATTACTAGCGCTGTTGTTTCTGGCAGAAAAGAGTCAATTGTGCCAAAAGATTACTTTTGCCTTTGGCAGTGCCAGCCACGACTCTTTACTCAGCTCCTGGACCAGTTACAATGATACAACAACAATGCTGTCAGCTGCGAAATGCAGCAAACTTCCCCAAACTGCTGGCTCAATATAGTGGTGGTTTTGCATTTTCAAAGGGCATTCTTCAACCTTGAGGATCTTTCCTGCATTACACAAAAGGTGTCTATAGTTTTTATCTGGGTGATTGTACAGTACTTTCAGTTTGACGTTCCCCTCTGGAGGCTGCCTTTGTCAGCACCTTCATAAAGCACATTTCTTAAGGAAATAATGATTAAAAAACTAGTAGTCTATAGGTAATTATTTACATTATTAACTTACATTCTGTTTTGTGGTATGACCAGTCTGAGAAATAGGCATGAAAATTTTATAATTGGAATATGAATTTAGGGTTTAGGGACAATTGTATGGAATAAGTTACACTCTACTCTTATTTATGAATTGTGACACTTAGTTCTTATTTATAAATTATGACATTATAAAACTTCATAAATAGTTTATAGTATATATCACATAAAGAATTTATGCTGTATATTAAAGCTCTTTATGAGAAAAGTTTGTTTGACAGGGAAATAATGAGTTGTGTTTTGTAGGCCAAAGTACATGGAAGTCTGCAGGTTAGGATGGTAGTGTTCCACATGTTACAAAAAATGTCTTGTCATATAGACAATCAGGAACCTAATGGCTTGAATAGTAGCCTTATCCTATATGATAAAATTTGCTGTAGGAGTTTGGGTGCTTTTGCAAGTATTTATTTTGGAATGTGTCATAAAGACCAATTAAATTTGAATAGAAATTGAATGATACATGGGATGTATGTTCTGATACCATGTTTAAAGATCTCCCTGTTTTTTCCTTCCCTTTTCTCTTGTGACCTGTAACTCGGATTTGCATAAAGGGAACTGATTCTAAAAGAACCGTTACAGACTGTAAAAAATATTACTGTTTTAGTGGAGCAGACACCATGAGTCTCTGTGGGTTTTTTAAGCCATTGAAATATAACCAGTCTGTCTTGCCTTTTCTCCCCCTTATGCTAAAATATCTTGCGTGTCATGTGAAGGCCAAGGAGGGGAAATAATTTTGCACATTTTACAATACTTAAGCAAGACACAAGAGCCAAGAGTAGATAACAAGTAAACGTTTCACAGTATGTGCTGCAATATTCAGTGCTTAAGATGCAGGATAAATCAGGCTGTGCAAAAAGCCACGATGTTCGCCTTGTGCTTGTTTTGTTGCTCATGCTAATTTCTTATGGATTGGGTAGGGCAGGCACTGCAGATTGGCAAATCTTCTTGGCTTTTTATGCTCCTGTTTTCAGCAGCTGCAGGTGTCCAAATGAGCAGGTTCCTCTGTAGCCAGCTTAATTAACAAGGAAACTGTTCATCTGAAGTTTTGTTTTTAGAAATACTGCTTTAAGTATATGGAAGCAGATGATTTTGCTTTAAGTGTATGGAAGCGGATGAATGTTCTTTCAGGTTGCATCAGAGAATTTTGTTTTTGCCATAATTTCTGATAGGTGTGAATTTTCTTATCATTCCTAGGTATGGATGAGCGAACAGGTGCCACATCCTGGGGAACGAGCGGTCAGCCAAGTCCTTCCTATGAATCTTCAAGGGTAAGATACATAATAATTCAGAGTGAAAGTTTATGGGAATGTACAGTGTAAGTTGGCAGATGATTTGGCAAAGTTTTGAAGGGTAAACTCTTAAATACACAGATTAGCATCTTTTAGAGACTTTAAGGACTTTGATGGGCTACAATAGCAATTCAGATTCCTAAGGCTAAAAAATTTATAGGTTAAGAATTCATGAAAATAAACCATACATAACAGAATACTTTAATGAATGATGATAATGTGTTTTATTTAACATGTGGTCAGAAAATGAAAGTAGGAGTCTTGTTGTTCAGGAGCAGATTTATTGGCAAAGCGTAGGGAACACTTGCCTCTCCACTAACATTAACCAGCTGCAGTATGTGCTGTGTCATGATGGTGAAGAGGAGCTTCTTTTTGAAATACCTTCCTCCTGTTCTCATTCCAGCTTCATCCATCCTGCTTATTGAGCTCAAGGTTTTTGATAGTATCTAATATCCTAAAATGACATTACCTTTTTAAACCCCAACTCAATGATCAAAATCCAGCTTTCCCTCTAGTAACTCACATTCTCTTTCATCTACTCAATTTTCTTTTTATGAATATCTACTCCCTAAAAAGTCAATGAGCTAAGTACCTAAACTAGAAACACACAGCATACCTGATGTTCTGATTTCAGTACCTTTGGGCCAGAGAGCTGTGTTAGCATTTGCACCTTTGCAGCCTTCTTGTGCTACACACTGAAATGAGGAGGCTGCAAGATCTTGTTCAGCTCACTGGATATTGTTAGATATTGTTAGAGCCTCTGCCTGACTTTGGAAGACAGCAATAGAAATTAGATTTATCATGAAGTCCTAATTTTCCATTGATCATTAATAAAGGGATGATAAAAATTTAGAAGTACTTTATGAGTTGGAGAAATATTTCTGTGCAACATGAAAATTAGGCATTCTGCATATTTTGAGGCATGAAGCCCAACTTTCAAATGGCTTCTTCTACATTTGAAACGGAATCTTATTATGCAGCTTTAACTACCTTGTGCTTCTAAGTGTTTGATGTATTGGCACTCATTTATGATGTTGCTGATTAATTTTAATCAATCATGAGTTAAGCTGACCTAACTGAAGTTTCAGCTCATGATTCATTGGTTGTGTATTTATATTAATTGTGATTTTTTTTTTCTGTGTTAGAGGATCAGCCACCTGACGTTCCAATAATGTAAAGGCAGTGATCCCTTTTTTTTAAATAATAGTAGACTGGAATGTAATTTAAATGACAACAGTTTTCTTTAAAAAAAATCCCAATTCTTTTTACAGGAAAACTTCATTCCAGTGTTCTCCACAGAAAAATGAACACATATTCTCTTTATATAGAACTGATAAAATTTGATGCACAAATTAATTTGTCCCGTGGCTGTGATCTTCTGCAAAATAAAGTAGAACACAGGAATTTCTCTCCTCTATTAAATTCACTGAAAAAGCACTAGACTTCATTTACCAGTCTAAATCAAGCTTACATGCATAAATTTTGGGTATGATGTATGGTTTTTGGTTTTCTTTCAACTAATGAGGCACATTACTGATTCAGAATTTTGAATAACGATAACTTCTGACTACTCCTACATAGGCTGCTAGACCAGATGTCTCTGAGGAAGAGCTAAAATGAGTGTGTGTGTCTTTATTGTAAGAATATAGATCAGTTTCTCAGGAGGCAGAGCAAATGGTACACAGCCTTTTACATTCATAGGTTATTCCTTGTGTTGATTAACATGGAGTTTAAATAATTTATAATTGTCTTACATGTTGTTAATCCAGTGCTTTTCCCTATGATTTCATTATCAAATGTTTTTCTTGTTCTAATTGCTCTTACTACTTGTGTTTTCAGGAAAATGGCAGTCTTCATGGAAAAAGCTCAGACCTCTCCACAGACATAGAGAAGTTGAAAACTCAAGAGGTACCACTTATTCTTTTTATATTGTGATTTTTAGATTTTTTTAATCTCTATACAACCCACTACTGGAGTTTTCCTTTAAAGGTCACCATGTAGTGACAAAACTAGTTAAGAAATTAAATTGTTGGCTCAGGATTGGTTGGAATTTCCAAAGCCACAGAAGCAGTTTTCAATTGAATAGAATTGGAATGTGATGATAGTTTAGTACATACCTGTTGAAGGCTAATGAAATAGGGTGATGGAATACTGGCTAAAGGACATCTTTCTTTCCTGGCTCCTGCCAAAGGTCTGTTCAGGTCAGTATAGATGGTTTGATTGTGGCCAGTGATGATGCTTAAGGAAAAGTTGTAAGGATAGGGCAAATATTTTGCCACCTTTACTGTGTACTCTCCCAGTAAAACCCCAGCTCTTGGGGGCTTAGATTTCCTGGACAGAGCCAACCTCTTGGACATGACTCTTACACCTATTGATGGACTTGCTCTCTGCAACTTGGTTTGTTCTGAGCTCTGGTTACAATTTTGGCAATAATTTTGTGCCAATAATATTGGTGGTTTTGTCTTAAGTGTGCTGACCAGTGATTTAACTGACTTCCACCATGTTACTTGTGTTCCAAATAGTAACAATCAGTTGTTACTGCTGTACTTCATAATTTTTATTGTTTCCCCTGCAATCATGTTTATTTTATGTGCCACTTCTGTGTTCTCCTGAGCCAAACTGAAGAAATGGTATCTATTGGTATGTGCTTTTATAGTAACTTCCCCTAACCTGTGGTTAGCTCGTGGTGCCATTCTTTGAGTCTTTGTGCTTCTTCTGTATAACTTCAGTGTTAGAGTGATTATGACTGTGTGAATGAGTTAAGATGAAGGTATACCATAAATTTATGCCTGACATAATGATACATTCATTTTCTGTTCCTTTTTTAGTCGTTTCTAAGTCATGCTTTTTTTGACTGTCACTGAGCTCTGAAGTGATACCATTTTAAAAAATGTGTAGAAAAATAATAGGATTTTCTCTTACATCATATAGTAGTTACCATACTGTTATGACACTGAGTTATTTTTACCGTGGTTATTTTGTATTTATTTACACCAAATTGTATCTGCTCTTTTATTACCAATTTCTTGGAGAACTTGCTTTGCAACTCTGTGCTAACGTTTAGTTAGAATTATTTTTTAAGTAAGTTTTTGTTATCAGCAAACTTTACTATGTCTTCATTAACCCACTCTTTTTGATTTATTCATGGAATTATTGAAGAGTGTTGGTATGGGTACAGTTTTTTTGGAAAGTGGAGAAAACACACTGGTAACTTGTTTTCACTGTGAAAACTAAACGTATATTCCTGTGCTTGGGGTGGAGTGTTTATTGTGTATTTTAATCGATAATTAATTCAGAACCTTCTCTCCTATCTGATAGCAGTTGATTTTATTTTAAGAGTCTCTGGTAATACCTCATTAAACTATTCTTATTTTAGTAGTGTTTTGAAGTAACATTTAAGGCTGGGAAACCTTACATAGAAGTCCTGTCTTTTCATTACCTCATAATGTTAAACAGTATTTTAACACTGAAGGACCAGTGGGTATTTGTGTTTGAATTGACTGTGACAATCTTAAATTTGTGAAAAGGTACAAATTGAGACATTAGTGACTCCTGTGTGCAAAATCTCTTTTACATAGGCCAAATGTTTTGTTAGAAAAATGAATAATTTGAGAAGATACCTATTTGGGTGGAGGAAGGGGAAGAAAAAAGTAGGAAAGCTTGACTGTTTATAGGAATAGTTCAGGAATGGTCATTAGCAAGTCAGTGGAATTCTGTGAAGTGCTGATGGTCTCCCTAATTCTTGAATGATTGTACTGAAGTCCAGATGCAAGTTTATCTCTTGGTGCTTGTATTTGTTCCTAGTCTCCATGGCTGGGTGCTTGTATTTGTTCCTAGTCTCCGTGACCTCCAGCCGTGCAGCAGTGGTGGGATTTCAGTGCACGCCTTTGGTTGATGTAGAAGTCTGTCCCTTTTCTGAGTGACACAGAGCTGGAGAGGTTGTAGCACTGTTTGCAATCCCTTGCATTGGAAGAATAACTGGCTCTTAGTGTGTGTTGCAGAGGATGGTAAAGCTGCTTTTTGCAAGTCTACTGGGCTCTTCGCAGCAAGTTCTGAGGTACTTGACTCAAGTACCATGTTTGCTGCAGATAATACATGGCCCTAAAGCATTTGAAAGTTTTGTCTTCCTGTTGTGAGATACCAGAACTTTTTTGCTTTCCTGCTGTATTGGGGAATTGTAATTTATACTCATAATGTGGCAACAAATGAGTATAATAACTTTTTATTGGGACAAGCATTGTATTGTAACTAAACATTTTTCTACCATGGTTGTTATTGCGGTGTGGCTAATGGTTGCTTTTATTTCCTGAGGAATAATGTGAGGTTTTCTTTCATTGTTTTGATTTTGTTGTAACATGCCTTTGCAATAAAAAGAAGCAAGTTAGTTTTTGATCTGCTTAGATTGCTGTCTCCAGATCAAGCATATCTGAAACATTTTTCATAAGACATTTCCTTGCTGGATAGACTTTTTATATATGCACATATAATAACTTGAACTGTTAAAAATTTAGCATAAATTAGTTGGGGTATTTTTCTTCCAAGGTCTGAGCTGTGGGTGTTTCAAATAACTTCCAGCATGTATGTTGCAATAAAAGCTGTGAGTGTACATTTTGACCCGATTTAACATAGACTCCAGCTTCAGCACTGAGTGTGCAGTTTATCCTCCTGTTCATTTACATAACTCTGCTGTGTAGCTACTTGAAGCCAGGGTTGAACTGGTCAAGATACCACTGCTAGATTTAGATGGTTTTGTAGCATCAGGCAACAGGGTATTTATTGCCTCTGCATTATGTAAAATACTCAGACAGGAATTGGAACCTGAAATACTTTATGGCCAAACTATTCCCTCTCCCCCACAAGTAGTACTTGTGATTTGCAAAGCCGAAAAAAATAGAAACGAGATAGCAGGTTTTGAAATAGTATTTTATACCTCTTAATCTCAGGTACATAACAAGAAAGGAAGCTCTTAAATAGCAAAACAAGACAAGAGGGACACAGAAATACAGTAAGTGTTAACAAGTCTGTTGTATTTGTGTCCTTTTTGTCCTCTTTTGATTTTTTTTTGTGGGGGAGGGAGGTTGTTTGGTGATTCTGTTCCTTGTTATTTGCTTTTCCTGGTGTATTCTATAAATTAGCAGATGATTCACTGTGAAATCAAAGCCCAAATTAAATATTCCATATTCAGTGCACAGGACACTTGCAAATGCAGTGTACTTTGTAATCTGATTTATGAGCAGCACTTTTAAAAGCAAGTTCTGATTTTCAGGTTCTGAATGCTTTAGTTAGGTTTTCAAGTATTGTCTTTAAGCATCTATTGTTAGTCTGTTGGCTATACTTGTTTTATTTCCTTGTTTATAGCTTAGATAAGGGCTAGAAAAATCTGGTTTCCATCATATGAATTTTTCATTTCAGCTATATTGGAGAAGGGGATCTCTTGGTTGTGTTTTTTTGTGGTGTTTTTATTGCCACTACCTATTGTATTGAAATTAGCATTGGGATCTGTTCACAAATTAGTTTTCCATGTGGCCAGGGAATTGTCCCATTACATATCATGTTGCTATTTGTCTCACAGGAGTTGAGAGAAGTGTAACTGGCTATTGAGTTTAGCTGTTTAAAATCAGATTTGTTATTCAGTAAGTTAACTTCCATGGATTTAAAGCTGGAGAAAATGGTGATTTTTCAAAAATAAATAAATAATGTTCAAAATCAATTTCAAGAGTAAATAAGCAATCCATGTTTTCAATTGTTCTCATTTCATTTCTGCATGCCTAGTTTTCATGTATTTCAACTTGATATGTGAAAAGAAGCTAATGAATAGGCTTTATGTAACTTATGGTGACACTTAGAGGGTAATTGTGAAAGCTCTCTTGACTTTTCCCATTAATATATGACATTTGGGTTGTGATACCTGCTTTTTTCTGCCCGTGTAACAGGCGACCACATAACATATAAAAAGCTCATTTCTGTCTTTAGGATATTGTAGGTGAAGGTTAACACTTGCTGATGGTGAAAGGGAATTACAGGCAGAAAGTGGAGCTAGAAAGCTCCATGTTTCTGGTGCAGTTGGGTGATCTCCATCAGCAAACTACATACTGTGTAGTAAGTCTTGTATGAGTTTCTCCCATGGTCATCTGTCTGCTCCATACTTTGTAAAATCATTGTGGTTATTGCTTGGAAACAACGTTGTTACTTCTGATAGTTTGGTGTGAGGTTGTTAGCGATTTAAATGAAGTTATCACACTGTCACAGGTCATGTTATATTTCTTCATGTTCAGTTAAGATCAGTGAATATAGTGCAAGTGATCCTTGAAGCAAAGTGGAACAGTGTTCTGCCCTGGATTTATTTTGACCTTACCTTCATTTTTGTGACATTTTCCCTGGTCTTTGTGTTCGGTAGACCCAGCCAGGTTTTGGCTCTGTAGCCTTTCCTGTAGGAAAAAGGCCTAATGAGAGAGCTTGTGAATGAAACCATGCAGCTAACCCCAAATCCTAGAAATATGTGGAAAAAAACCCAAGACATCAGAGCCACTGACAAATACATAGATTCAATGGCTGAAAATACTGTTTGTTTTTTTTTTTAAAAAAGATTGTTTATTTCCAGACACATACATGATGACATAATCCATAATCTTTTCAATTGGCTGGAACACCTTGGTATGGCTGTTGCCTGGAGCCTCTTGTCTAATCTTCAGGCAGTGACTCAGCACAGTGTTCTCGGGTGTAGTCAGTCTCTGGTCTGTCTGCCTCCCCTCTGCCTCTCACCGTCTGTGTCTTGCTTTCTCTCCCCACTTCCCCCCACTTCTTGTATTTTTTTCTGCCTTGTTTGTCTTTAGAATTCTCAGATTAGTTTGGAGAGGCAGATAATCCAAAATAAAGTGGATTTTAGCAGTAGATTTGCTGTTGTTCATTTACACGTTAGTCATTTGGATGACTGTTGCCTGATTCATAAGACCATTGCCAAATTTAGCTTGCAAGGGACCACAGTATTCCTGAGCTCTAAATAATTAATATTTGTTATTTAAAGTCAGCCAAACTATAAAACTCAAGGAATTGAAAGCGGTATTCATTAAATTTAATCTTTTGGTCTGTAGCCACATCAGACTGTCAAGTCAACCATTCATCTTACTAGAATTTTAATGTCTTAAGTTTAAAGGCAATTATTGAGCTATGTTGTAAGTTGCTAAAATGCAAATATGTACTTATTGATCTGGCAGCTTGGTTATGAGCCTTATATTTTAGTCTAGTCCCAGAGACTTGTGTAGGAGAGAGCTTGGGGATAAGGGAGGATAAACAAACAAACAAAAAGCCTGTTATCTCTAGTTTAGTGGACTTGAGCAAATGAGATGGAGTAGTAAACTGTACAGGAAGAAGTTATTTTATGTACTGAATAAATGCACAGGAAGATTGTGTGCTGTGTAGTCACAGTGTCTCCTTCATTTTTCAAATTTTACCATGAAGTGGAAACAGGATGTTGTGCTTATTTAAAAACAAAACCAAAAACCCCACAACTTGAGTCAGGGTCAGGGGAACAGTTTTGCTTATGCATGGACATGTCCTGGTGTGACTTCAGAAAAAAATTACTAAGGGATAATAGTTTTATGTTTTTCAAGTGGAAGTAAAAGGAAGAGGATAAATCCTACAAAGACCCTGGAACCAGTGCAATGAAGAAGGGCAGGGACAGTGAGCCAGAGAAGCTTTTTGACTTGTTTTTAGGCGAGTTCTGTAATTAACAAAAATGACAGAACTGTAATGGTCATTGGAAGATACTGAGTTTTAGAGGGTTAACTACCACTTTATTTGCAAAATGGAGCATAAACTCATTGGGCCAGGCCTTCTCTTATGGTTTGGAAGATAAACATGCCTAGTAAGAAATGTGTTTTCTCTGGGTGTTTTGGTTGGTAGGATTTTTTTTTTCCATTTTGTCTTCTGGGTCTTCTAGAATAATACATTCTGTAGGATAATTTTCAGATGTCCTTTATACAAGTATTTATGATTTTGTAAATAGTCTCAGATTTTTAATTGATTTGGCTGTGTTACCATGGAAAATCCTCCTGATAAAGCCTACATCACTTTGATGCTTGGGGCATCTTACCCAGAAGAGGTAGGAATGAAAACTGTTGCAACTGTGGAATTTTGTAATTGGTGGACTTAATTTATTGGAATGATTAGAGAACATCGCTCTAATCCGATGAAGTACCTGAAAAACTAATATAGTTAGAGCATTCAACGTTGAGACTGCCTTTACTACTCCGAGCATTCAGTGTTGAGAGTACCTTCACTACTCAGTTTAATTGCAGCACTATTTAGTAGTCTTTCAGCTGCATTTCATGGCAGGTACTATTAGTTGACAATACTTATTGCTTTTGTTTGTAGATGTATCTGACTTGGTCTTTCTGATCACAAACATGCAGTCAGACTTGTCTGTGCAAGATGAACAGTGACAACATTGCAAAATGCTGTAAGGGAACAATTAACCCCAATTACATTTTATTTGGGCTATAACAGTACAGGAAGAGAAGTTTTGTCTTCCTTTGGGAAGGTTAAAGCTTGCTTTTGTATTAACTGTGTAAGAGGTTGGAACAAACAAGATGGCTTTGAGTTTACAGGTATGGCATCTAAGCGTATTCAGAATCAGTTTGCTTCTTGTAAACAGAAAAATGCTCTGAGCTATCTGCAGTCCCTTCAGAACAGGATGCTTAGAACAGAAAATCAATTTGTCCAGTAACTCCTATTTTGCAGACTCTTTGCTAGTTGTTTGCTGAACACTCCAACTGTGCACTCTGTATGCTAATCCAGTGGTGTGTTTGCTGAGGAGCCAGGGTGGCAGAAATGGGGATGTGCACTCAGCATGGAGTGTCTCCTTCCAGCCCTTCTGTGTTAAAACTTGCCCCACAGGTAACAGTAGGTAGAAATACTCCAAAGGGCTTTGGAAGCCCACCTGTGGTCCAAAGGATGACATCACTAGCCAGAATATATGCCAGTGAATAGCTCTGCACAAGAGGGAGGTAACTTTTGGCAAGACTGATCAGTTCCTGTTTCTGCTTGGAGCCTGTATCAATCCAGCTGCCATCAAGAGAGCTTGAGTAGATTAGTCTTCAAAATGGTTGTGAACTCAGATTTTCTTCCTTTCTCAGAACAGAAGATATTTGGCAGTATATATTAGTGAGTCTTTTTTAAAACATAGATTTAAATAGAGACTCTGATAGAAATTCCTGTAAATCCCCACCATCACCTCATGTTGCTTTTGCCATGAGGGATGAGTTCAGATGCCAGCCAAAGGTGTTTTCTCTTTGTTACTCAGTCATGTAGATGGGATATGTCTTTTAAAAACCCACTATCCCTTATCGGTATTGCAGATAGATTTTTTTAAGGCTCTCAACTGTGTTCTTTAAACAGTAAACATATGTTGTCAATTTGCACTATCGTATTTATTAAATGCATTTTTAAAGCTTTGATTGTATGACTAGAAGCTTCCAGTAGCTTTTCAGAAGCTATTGGAAGCTTCTAAAGTTTCCATCTGGGTTGATTACAGCTCTTTGCGATAGTAGAACTTTATGCTCTTTATTATGTAGGTTAACAATACTGATGCAAAAGCAAAGATTGGTATGAGGAATGCAATTTTATTTGAAGTACAGCTTACATGTGAAGAATGCTCTGAAATAACTGTGTAATTTAAATCACTGTCCTTAGAGCTCTTCTGATTTTGCCTAATTTGCTTTTGTGAAGTGCAAAAGTTGTTTGTTAAATCAAAACTGTGTGTGTTTGTAGTTATTTTGTATTCTCTTAGTGAATTATATGTGGGAATCAGCCCTGGATTTCTCATCCCAAACAAAACTTTGCTGTTTGAGCTGATAATCCATAACTCAATACCAAGACTCTGAATAACTGGTGTGAGGGATGGTGGCCAAGGTAAGACCTCCCTGCATCAGTCCACAGTAAACAAAGGCTTAGGCTACAGTTTCAACAAGTGGTGGTGCGGTTTTAAGTAGCCAGAGTTTTTTATTAGCTCTGAGGGGGGGGGCTATGAGAGAGGCTTCTTTAAGAAGCTGCTGGAGATTTTTTAGCTCCAAGCCAGTCAAGGCCGACTGCTAACGCCTCTGTGGTAACATATTTAAGGAGGAGGAAAAAAAAACAACTAGCAGAACATCAGGGTGGCTTGAGAGAGGAGAGGGAGAAGTTTGATTAACACCAAGGTCGGAGGGAAGGAGAAAGAGAAGATGCCTTAAACACTGGAATAGGGCCCCAGCAACCTGGGGGGGATCATAGGAGCAAGGATTCGCCTGCAACCCGTGGAAAGATTGTGAGACTCCACACAGGAGCAGAAAGTGCTGGAGGAGAGAGGCTGTGATCCTGTGGGATGTTTGATGTCTGTGTCTAGAGCAGGGGCCTGATAGAGTCCTGTGGGCCATGGGAAGAAGAGACCCACGCTGGAGCAGCAGAGCAGCATTTCTTGGGAGGACTGGTGGCCTGTAAGAACCTACACTGAAGCAGCCAAGCAGCATGTGAATGACTGCACCTGTGGTAAAGTGACTTACGGGACAACAATACCTGAAAAGCTCTTGTCAGTATAATCCACAGATTTTCATGGAGAAAAGACCCCATGAGGAAAGCTGGGGTTGGGACTCTCTCTCTTCTGAGCAGCAGCAAAGACAATGTCTGACTGTAACCCCCCCCCAGTCCTGCCTTCCCGAGCTGCTGGGGGAAGGTGAAGGATCTTAAAAGGGAGGGGTGGGGGGAGAAAGGTGTCTGTAACATCTATCAAACTTCTCACTCTTAAACTCTTAAGCTCTGATTTTAGTAGTAGTAGTGAATACTCAATATTTAGTAGTAGTTAATATTCTAAGTTAGAGCCTGTTTTGCTTGTGAAATAGTTAATAAACAGTTGCTTGTAATCCTTATCACAAAAGTCAAAGTTTTTTTCCCTTCTCTGAGAAATTTTGGATCTGTGTGTGGGCTCTTGGCATTTAGCTGGAGTCAAACCACAACAAGTGTAAATTCTGTAATGGCAAAAAATGAAATGCCTGACAATTAATTTTTAATTTTAGTTAGGAATTGCATTAAAGTACAGAAAAAAACAATTCTATTTAAAGGGCTTGCATATGCCTTAGTACATTTTCTCTCTGTATACTAAATGTTCTGTTTTTGATGGCTTTGGTGTTGTGAAGGATAACTTGGAGCATTTTCAAGGTAGATAAAGTAGTTGATTTGTCTGGTGGTGTAGAAATATAACTTGAATGCTGTGGTAATTGGTTGCAAGTGCATTCTGGGAAACTGAGAGGATTTATGAAAAGAACATGATGCCAAGTATTCTTTGAAGGGATTCTGATGATAGAAGGGAGGATATTCCTTTCTGTGTAAACCACCCACCCAGTTCTCCAATTCTTCTGTTTTGTGGGGGAATATGCAGTATTAATGTGAGGAGGAACATTAAGAATCCTGTGTGTTTGGTAGATTGTGTTACATGATGTGGAACAGTTTATGAAATGAGTCTTAGTCCTGTTATATTTTCGGTGGTTTTGTTATTTACTTTGTAAATAAAGATGTCTTGAAAAATTCACTTTCTGGGGCTCATCTGGACACCACTTTCTGAATGTCTGAGATAGGGATCCTCTTTCATCACTGATAGTGTCCTTTATAGTTTCTTTCTTTTAAAAATAAAATGTAACTGAATTATTGTCTTAGGGAAAAAGGTTTTACAAAACCAATGACAATAACGAGTACAAGCAGAGTCACAAATAGGAAGGTACCTACTTAGAAGCTTTGTTTTTGGTCCTGTATTTGCAAATTTTGGTTTCTTTATTCAGCAGATTTAATTTCTTTCTTGTTTCATTTCAGCATAAAAATAAGGCACATGTGGTGACCTTAGCCAGGAGTCACTGCATTTCCTCAGCAGCTGCTGCTCCACGCTGCTTGTCTGACAGACGGGGCTGGTCGTGCTTTCCAGAGGACACCCTTGTGGTCATAACCAAGTTGTAAATGTCACTAAGATTGTTTCTGAATGCCTATCACATGTGTATCACCGATTCTGAAGTAGATAAAGTCAGCCAAAGATTCATCTGGGAGTTGGGACTCCCAGAAGATTCCTTTCCGAGCCGACCAGCAGCCAGAGTTGTGACACGCATCCATAAGCAGCAGTGGTGCTGTGACAGTTATTTAGCCCTCAGTCAGCAGCCCTTTGGTAGAAGTGACAGCACGCCTGCAAAGACAGGGAGGCCTGTTTCAGCCCCATTAATGTTGTCTTGAATGTGAGCCTGTGGTCTGAAGAAATGATAAATGTTCAGTGATTGATGATTTTATAGTCCCAGGGCACTTGGGATGGTTTCTGGTAGCTGTGAACAGTTTTCCCTCTTCCCTTAATTAGGCCTGAGCTTTAGGTTTCTGAACAAGAAGTGACTAAGTGTGAATTGTAAGGCAAGGGTTACGAAATGTTTTTCAAAAGTTTGGCTACAAAGGAGGTGCAATTTTGAGTGCCAGGTCTTTCATGTTTTGGTACAGAATAAGTGATTCAGTGCATGTTTGATAAGTCTGAGTGGAAAATACCCCATATTCATACCTTTATATGGAAAAACTGAAGGCATTTTGAAATGTACTAAAGAGAGTTGTATGTAATTGGGTTAATGACTAATATATGCATCCTATGACTTCTTTGTTTTTGACTTCCTATACCTTTGGTGTAAGCTTTCCATAAACCAGTGTTTCCTGACTCTGTAAGGTCACTTCAAGGCTGTTAAGTTGGCTGCACTAATGCTAGAAAAGTGCAAAAAAAGTATTTACATTGCAGTGCTTGGTTGTTAATTGGGCGACAAAGTTATTTATTTAATTGCTATATGGAAGTAAACCTTTTGTCAATGAACTTTGCTGGTTAGTAATGTGGCAGTGTCAAAATGCCTACTAACCTGTAACATTAATAGCAGGCTGCAAGGAGAAATGGAACTACTACTTCTCATTTGCACTAACATTTTTTTGTTGACATCAGTGACTCTTCCTGATCTTTTTACTGTGTTTTATTAATGCAAACAGAAACCTTAGGGAAAAAAAATTACTTGTGAGTTCTTCAGACTAATTTTACTCTCGGTGGTTAACAACTTAACACTAAGAGGATTCAAATATCAAAATATCTCTGTACTAATCAATTTTTAATAATACTGTCCATGAGGTCGCAAGAAACTGTGGGTTCTTTTTGATGGGGGAGAAAGTAAAATGTGGGCAGAGAATAATTTCTGTGAGATAGACCTGAAAGACAACTTTTGTGATTAATGACCAATTGTGACTCTGCACATTTAATTAGGAAAGTGTCATTACACTCAATTAGCAGGGCTGCCAAATAATCTGTTTAATACTCTGGTCTTTTTTTCTCTAGGGTTTTGCAGACAGTCCTCATTACAGTGATCACTTGAATGACAGTCGATTAGGGCCTCATGAAGGATTGTCCCCGACACCTTTCATGAACTCAAATCTGATGGGTAAGTAGGTAATTCTTTACGAGTATCCCCTCAAAGCCTCTTTGGTCAGAAAGAGACATTTTTCATTCCCTTGTCTAGGCCTGACATGTCAAGCATCTGGAAGTTGCTGTGTTTCTCATAGCAACACTGATTTTCCTATTTGAATCTTTTTAGGTTGGGTGAATTCCTCGTAAAGGCCATTGTCCAGGACTTTTTAGAAGAAGGAACTATCTAGATTTTCTCAAGTTGATCTAGAAAGCTGATATATTTTGATTTGATGTAAATTCTAAATTGCTTCAAAGGCTTCATTTTCCTTAAATTTTGTTGAGAAGGCCTTTATAGCAATTTTTAATTTATACATTTTAAAAAAAGTGTTTTCTAACACTCAGTTCCTAAACTACCTATCAATTTACTTTAGGCTTTTCTTCAGTTAATGATTTGAGGACTTGCCTCTTGCTTTTAATTTTCTAATTTCTTTGATAATTGTTATACTAGATACTCTGTCATTTATAAGAAATATATGGAAACTCTTGCTTTGGTAAGCAAATGTTGTTACTGCTTTCAGACCTGTGGGTGTTTAACGTTTTATGCTTTTGAATCCAGGCAAAAAAACCAGTACATTACATTGTGGCCTTGGGTATTGACATTTTTTTCTTCACTGCCCACACTTTGTGGTACCTGAAAAATTTTAATGTATTGATGGCATTGCTTGAAAATCTCCTTCTTCCTGTTCCAATTAGGAGCATAAAAATTCTGATTTCAAAGTATTTATTGTTTGGCAATACATGATCTTGGGACCATTTTTTCTTTTGTATCTTAAACTTAAGGATGACTCTGAATATTTGTTCTGAATTTGTATAGTTCAGATTTTTTCACTTCTGTATTCTGTGTCTTGTAGACATGACCTATTTTGTGATCTCAGTATTGTCCTTTTAAGACATAGCCATGGTAATCTAAGTGGATTACCTAAATCCAAATCCTGGTGGTCTGCAATTTCTTTTGGAAATCTTTCTACTTTGCTCAGTCTTTGTTTACTACTTTAATTTTCTCTGAAATGGAGGCAGACAAAGCATAGCTATAGCTGAAAAAAAAATTGTTTAAATTTTCATATATGAGGCTGAAAACATAATATTTTAAAATGACCATCTCTGTAGAGTTTGGTTAGAGAGGGCACATGTCAATTGGTCAATGCCACTTCTATCTGAAGACAGTCAAGCTGAAATGTAGTAGTTAATAAAGCAGACTAGAGCTTCTCCCAATACTCTTTCAAATCAGTTGTCTTTTTTCAAATATAGGAAACTAAAAAGACAAGTTACTTCAATTGCTTCTCTAGTATTTTGATCAGTAGCATGTATGAAATGTCTCTAGGATATGTAGTTAATACTGGTTTTATTTTAACAAATACATTGCAAAATTTTATTTTATTTTTTAATTTGTTTTACCAAAGGCAAACAATTTGCTTGTGTTTTTAATTTAAGCCAATCAATTTCTAAACAATGTATATCTTTAAATGTATGAAGAAAATAATTGGTGCAACTCTTAGTTTTTCAGTTTTATTGAAGAGATGATTCTATTAGACATAATAGAATTACATCACTAATACAGATTTGAGAAGAAGCCTCCATTTAAATGGTTTTGTAGAGAGGATTAACAAATTGCAAGATATATATGTGTCAGTCACTCAAAGCAGCTGAGAACTGAAATAGTTTTGTAAAGCTTCATGGTTAAGGGTTCTTAGGGATTCTATTTTCTAGGAGCAAAAGTGTTTAATTTTCTTCTGTATGCTGCACAGAATTATAGGAAGCTTTTAGTATGTATCTCTAAGATATGTACACATCAAAACCCTAACAGTCTACTTTTAAAAGTATTCCACCTGTGGTTTTGGGCTTGTCATAATAATGTGTCATAAACTTGTGTTCATTTGACTTAGTTACAGTACAGGATGCAGCTTTGTGTATCATACTTGCACATCAGTAAGTTGTGCTGTGTATCTTAATTGATGCTGAAGGTTTGGAGAGAGGAATGATAAAAGCTACATAAAAACATAGAGTAGTAGTTTCCTACATAGTACCACTATCTGTGTTTATACCTTTTTTGTGTATTATTGAAAAGAAAAAATTATCTTTCTTTTTTGAAGTATTTTAGAAAAAAAAAGTTACACAGATTTTAATATAAAGTTGTGGACATGTTCCCTTAAGCAGAATGAAAACATTAGTTTTATTAGCTAATGTAGATAGATGGTGTTGAAGGCAATTGGTTGGTTATTCTGTGATCTTCAGAGGTTATAAAGAGATGGAAGCTAAGAACATGAACTTGGTGAGCTTTGGGGAACTGTCTTGCCAGGCTAAAGCAGTAATTGAGCATGGGAGGCTCCACAGCAAAGATCTAAGAAATACATCCCTTCCCAATATTTTATAATGACTGAAATAAATATCTGAAATAGTTAAAAACTATTAAAAAAAAAAAAAAAGGGAAAGAGCAACAACGTATTTCACCATTGCTGTCAACACTTAAGAGCACCATTAAAAGGAAGAATTGTGTGTCAAGGGGATGTTGTTATTTTGTGTATTATGTTCAGCTGTAAGCATATTTGCCTGAAGAGATAGTGGATTATAAAGTGCCACTGTCTTTCATGATGGAGCTCTCAAACATTTTAATGATCTTGTACATTGCAAAAGGGAGAAATTTTGTCTAACAAGAGTTGATAATGATTCAATAATGAACAATTTACCACAGAAAGATGCATTTCCATATTCATTTAGATATTTTTTGAAGTGTTTTGCAGAGGAAGTAAAGCTATTATGTTGGATTGGTTAGTGTTCCTCACTAATGAATTCCAGAATTATCCTGTTGATTTGGTAGTATAAAAAAAGAAGGGACGTTTCTTATATTTTAAGTAAAACCACTGAATCCTCTTGGGACCAGCAGAGTCTGTTGGTATCCATAGAGATATGTAGAAAATCAGGCTAAGATATATTGGTGGTATTGTAGCTCCATTTAGACTTGATAATCTTTGCTTATTCAACACTTCTGTTTTAATTACATTCTGAAAAACTATTCACAAGGATATGAGGTTCTTTTCTCTGTAATTATGCTGCCTTTTAGTACTCTGCACTTGTAAGGAGAGGTCAGTTTTTGCTTGGACGCTTCAAGCATGTGGTATTGTATCTTCTGTTGTACTGTTCCCTGAACTTTATTCTACTGAGCTTTTTTACTTCTACTTACCAGGAAGAAAGCAAGCAGATTATTCTTGAAAATAGCTTAAAGGGGGTTTTGTTGGTCCGTCTTGAAAATCTGAAGTGGGTGAATGACTTTCTTTTGTCTGTCTTTCCACAAGTGTAAAGGTAAAACTTGTGTGCTCTATGTTCATTATCTGTGTACTATACAGTTCTACAAGGTTGGACGTGCTAAAAAGTCATCAAAAAATTTAGTCAATAGGGAGTGAAAAGATGGTAGAATGTAAGCTTGCCATGTTGCAATCAATCCCTTGAACTAAGGGAGATCATTCCTCCAAGTTTTCTTTCAAGTATACTTCCTTGTTTTCTCATTATTTCTTTAACTAGTTTCTTTACAGTTTAATTGGGTTAAATTTTGGAGCTCTAGGAAACACCCTGAGCTAGCCACAGGGTGTGAAGACTGTCAACGAGATTGGAACTCTGAATGCATGGAAATGGAGGATTTTAAATCATTTACATTTTCCTGACCTCACTTGCTCACTGACTCTTACAGACCAGCTGCAGAGTTGTAGTTACCAGTTTATTTCATACTGTCTGGTGATGTTGTAACATTCACCTCTCTTAAAATTCTGGTGAGGTGGTGACTTTGCTCCTCTTCCTAACAAACTCCTCCTTTGTGCTGGGTCATGCCATGATACTTTCTTACAGCCAGCACTGAAAATGGAGGGACTGATAGTGCAGGGAAGTCAAGATGCATCAGTTGGTATTTGCAGGGGAGGGAGTAGAAAATTGTTACAGTAGTTAGAGCTGTAAATTATTCAGATTGTTACTAAAAATATAGCTTCTTATACTCTATTTATAATGTGAATATAAAGGGTAAACCTGACTCTTCCCCTGTTTGAAATAAACAGGTGAAAGAACCAAAGATAGTACTATCTAATGGAAGCAGAGTAATACGTGTTGGGTTTTTTGCAATGTGACTTCCTTTCCTGTTGGTTGTACTTGATGCACTTGAATCACTTGGGTGGTTTGTCATCAGTCATCACAAAACAGAGTTTGCAAGTAAATTAGATATATATACACCATTTATTTTACCCTCTCTCACTGTTTTCCTGTCATCTACAGTTCCAGCAGGGGGTTAATGGGTCTGTGCTGGGCAGAAACTGCCATCTGAAGGGACAGGAGCAGAGAGGTGCTTGATGGGCTGAAACCAAAGTTTCTGAATTTTCAAAGCTAGTCTTTTGAGTTACTGTGGAACTACAGATGCATTTTTTGTACTGGATCATAGAAATGAAAGATCAATATCTGAATTGGGATGCCTTCTGGTTTTAGAGTTACTGTTCTTTTAGTTGGTTTGATTGCCTGATTATGCAGGTTTGTATGAATGGCCAGTGCATCTTTCAAACTAGTGAAATTAGTCTTAATTTTTATTGTAAAATCTATTATTTGACTTGTAATTTAAGCACTTCAGTTGGCTTGGATAGAGTAGTAGGTATTTTTAATGATGAATGTTAGAGGGCCATTTTTTGAAGCAACATGGTAAATAATAGCATAAGCCAGTACTGATACAGTTCTTGAACTAGGTGATATAAACCTTTTAAACCTTAATTTGGAAAAGGTTACTCTCAGGAAAAGGAGAGGCTTTTGAACATAAATACAATTAAAAGAAGGCATGCATCTGAATTGTTACCAGTTAAGAATCTAACTGATCTTCAGTAAAATTGCTAAGTTTTCTTTCTCAGTGGCCCTTCAGTAAAAGAATTTTGAAATTGAAGAGATTGTTATCAAATGACTTTATAATGGTGATGGCAATTGTAGGAAACCAGCAAGGGTAAATAGTTACTAAAATGGCACACATTAAGAGTGATGCCATTTTGGTTTTTGCCAGAAATCTTATTTTAATTACCTTTTAGGAAGGGAGAGGGCAGATGCAAATAGGGAGTTGGCAGACCCTCTATTTGTCCAAAATAATAGTTGATTTCCTTGAATTGCTTTCTGTAGTCATTAATATTTTAACACGTGGAAGAAAAACAGGCATCACAACGGAAATTATCTCCAGAGATATGAGTAATAGCAAGATTGATCTGAAATAATTTATATACAGTTACATTGGCATTAACTTGGAGAATAGTGGAAACAGAGTATTTTGTATCCTTTGGAGAATTCTTTAGGAAGGAAGAGGAAAACTTTTTAAAAGAAGAAAATGACAAAACAGTGGCACAACAAAAATTGACAAGTGCTTCAGTCCATCTCATTTTACAGGGCAGTAGGTTGAAAGAAAATTGTAAAGGGATAACTAATAAGCTTCACATCATGCATAGTTATCTGTCAAATATTATTGTAGGCTAAGAGTTCAGAAAAATTTTCCCTAATAAAAAACCCACGAGTATAGGACCACCTACAATTACACTCAATACTCAGAGGCAGTGGTATTGAGCCCATCACAAGCTGTAGATTGTTAACTTCCCATGCTGGAAATGTTCCTTACATTCACTTTACAGTAAGTGGATAATGTTGTTTCACAGCATTGTATTTCCATTTCATCAAATCACTTATTGTTTTGATTATTAAAGCTACAAATATGAAGATGCAAGCTCACCTCCATGTAATACCTCATGGCTACTGTTCCCAAAGTAAGCATTGCCATTGCTTCACCCCAGCAATGCTTCATGTCTTGGTGCTTCAGATAGGCTTATGTTTTTTAAAAAACTAGTTTTATCCAAATCAATGTATACAGTGAATCTGGCAAATGGAAGATTTACATTTAAACTCCCTTCTAAGATTGTTTCTTTTCCTTTTGGGGCATGTCACTGTGCTTAATTGATGCTGTTTTTATATGACATTATAGATTGGCTAGAAGCCTAATGTGAATTTTGTAGTATTTTGGGGGTTATAATGAAAATGTCAAACCCAAACTAATGTTTTAAGTTAATTTTCAATTATTTCTCCTTCCTTTCCAGATAATTATTTAAATCATTTGCTTCACATATGAATATATAAAAAGTCCATAAATAATGTTGAGGTTCCTTTTTGTTTGTTTGCTTCTGTTTTGAATGGTAGCTGTCCTTTTGTTCTGGGCTGTTGGTGCATCTGGCTGTGTCCCAGCTCTGCTGTGGTGTGTTGGGCAAGGCAGGCTCTTGTCAGTCATACGTGTAGGACCTGGGATCTCATGTGCTGGTTGCAGCAGAGCCCCTGGTCTGCAGGCTGAAGCTTTCTGGAGTCCCAATGTTTTATATCTCTTCGTACAGTTTCAGATTTATATTTTTTTTTCCCCAGGTATTGCATTAAATAAATTCCACTCACACCAAAGAATTGCTCTCATCTGCTCTTAATTTTCCTTTTGTGAAAGCTAATGGGTTTCTGGGAAATTAAATTACACAGTCATTTAGTGAAAGTGCTAAGTGCAGGGCATTTTTACCCTTGGGTTTTTGCTCACAAGAGTGTGTTAAGCTCAGTCTTCCCTTCTGTTTACAGTAATGTTTCAATCAAATAGCTTTCCCACCATTTCTTTAAATACAGTAATACCTCGAGGCTTTCCGCAAATGCAGCGGGGGGCCGCGTCCGTGTCCTCGGTGCCGCCGTGCTGTAGCAGGTGTCTGCCCGCGCTCTCTGCCCCCGGAGACTTTGATCCCGGTGCCGGCCGGCAGCTGCGGCACAGGGGCCCGGCAGCGCTCCTCAGGTGCTGCTCAGGTGTGGGGCTGCCAGGTAGGAGCGCGGCCGCAGCTGCCCGCCCGCTCTGCCGCCCCCTGCCCTGGGCGGCTCCCAGCACGGCGGGGTGAGGGGGGCTGAGCAGGTGCGCGGCGCTCGGCCTCCCCCTCCCTGGCGGCTCGGGAACGTGACACTGCAGGTGCTGGGGGGCTCCGCATCACTGTCGGGGCTGTTGTCAGACTTAGTCTGCGGTGCTGTGGTTCAAGGAAAAAAACAGAAAGCTTTTCTTTCTGGCGAGTAAGAAAGTGACTAAATTTTTTCTTGAAAACCCATTGAGTTGTATGATTTGATGTTCTGTTAGGAAGAGCTGATGATTCCTTTTCACTGGATGCTGCCAGTGCCACAGGTGATTTCACAACCCCTAGCGTGTCCCACAAGCAGAACTTGCAGTTCTGGTGGCCCATGGACGGGAGTGTTGCTTGTGCTGCTCACTGACAGGAGAGAAAACGAGCCCTAGTGCTAATGGTGTGCAGGAAGATGAAATGTCGCCTTCTTCAAAATGGTCTCACACTTGAACCCGGAATTTTTGTCATACTAAGTACTTTTGAATTGCCAGTCTGGGAATTTAAATATGCAAGTCTGTGGCTTTTACATTTTGAAATATTTTAGTTGTGATAAAATTTGTTCTGCCAAGCTTGGTTTTTAGTTAATGCAGTCTGATACATTTGAGTGTTGATTTATTCACAGTGTACTCTGCCTCTGAAAAGGGGAATAAATAGTAATCTGATGAAATTTTTAAGTCTTGCATTTCCTCTTTGTTATAACATGTCAGTTTAGCTGCTGCAGGGTATGTTTATCTGTTACAAGGCTCATCAGTGCATGAAATGCTGAAAGGGCATATTTCTCTCCTGTGGTTCCTGCCATCCCTGGGCACTTGTAGATGTGTTCCAGTGGATGGGATCAGCTGGGTGAAGCTGTAGGATTTTAAATTTGAGTCTGTCTGAAGGCGCCAAGCTCCCTTCTAGGGAGGAGGGGGTGATTCTTTCCCATACTGGTGATGTAATTTCCCCATGAGGCAGTTGCTTAGGGATCTACATAATAACTATTATCCTGTTCAAATAGGAGACTGTAGAAAGCTCACTGGTGATTAAAAGATAATTTTGTAATTTTTCATGGCTTGTCTTTGTTTTGTAATAAAGATGTTTGCTTATCGCCAGGTGCATAAAAATCATTTACTTAATCTCTATTTCATTCCATTAATTTTTTTTCATTCTTTCGTGCACGTAGCTGTAGCCTGTGAGTTGCAAGCAGTCCAGTTTTTAATAAATGCAGCAGCCTGTATCCAGTGATTAAATTCTGAACCGATCAACCAAAATGTTCTAACTAGGCTGCTCGTGCCAAAACAAGTGGCTTTTGTGATTTGGGGCATTATAGTATTTGCATTATTATGATTTGAAGTTGTTAGTAGTTTTCTTTAGAGGCTGGGTGAGTCAAATGTTTGTTGCTGCTGGAAACCTGACTTTGTTTAGATACACAGACATCTTGGAGGGGAAAGCAAACCAGATGGAAATAAAAGATGTATCTTTATTTTTCAGGTGCGTGAAGGTGTTTAATACTATTGTTTTCGTGAGTTGCCTCAGCAGCCACTGCATTTTGCCTAGAGGTGGAAGCTGCTATAGGTGTGCAGTGCTTCAGCTGTATAATAGATGAATTAAACAAGTATCATCAAAAGAAAACAAAAGTTTTTAATTTGATGTTGGCAATAACATCTTGATGCTTTTACGTCAATTTAATATGGCACCTAAGTTTTGTTTCTGGAAAGTGGGTGAAAGCTTTTCATGTAATAGAAACGTGCAGAAGACCAGAAGAACTGCAACTCATTCTGTTAAGCAATGGTAATATCTTATTTTATTTACAAGGCTTTTTTGGTTGCTGTCTTTTGAAGCTTCCTCTGAAGGCTGCCTGCACTGTGGCTCCCAGAGAGGTGTGCAGCTTCTGTCGCTCTACCAGAGTGTGTATCAGGAAGGCAGATGAAAATTCTGCAGTGTTATTTCTTTGATATCCAGATGGAGGGTCACTTTGAGAAATAAACCCTGTTATCTGTATGTGTGGAAGCTTCACCAGGATGGCATTTGGTGGAGGGAGGAGGCTGGTTGGGGTTTTTTTGGAAGGTGCTCACATGGGTCCTCCATCTGAAGATGATATAGAAGAGAGAGTTGATGCATAATTTTGTGGTGATGTGATGTATACAGGATTAAAGAAACTAGCAGTATTTGAGTTTACCTTTAAAGAAAGCAGTAGCCTTAAGTTCAGTGATGAAATAAAAAAAGGTTCATTGAAATGGGAATGGGGAAGAAACACAGTGGTTACTATTGGGGGGAATTGAGACTGAGTTTACAGTTTTTCCTAAAACTGATGAGGTTTTCCATGACCCTTAAAGGAAGTTGGGAATTAAGTGTAATGAAATATGTAATCTGTAAATGTAAAAAGTGTAAATTCAAATTGGAATTGTACAGACCATGTACAAAACTCCTTCTATCGTCACAATAACTGCAAGAAAGTTTTCATTTATTTTCCAGTGTAATGGGGACCTCTAAAACAAACCTGGCACTTTAGACACGTGCAATACAAATAAGGCATCATGCAATGTTTTCCTCTTATACAATGGAACATAAAAAGCAGAAGTCTTGAGAGTAATGTGTGACTTGTTAACCGTCTTGTAAGCTCCAAGGCTGATCCCTGGGGTCTGCATTGAATACCTAAGTGCATGACTGTATCATAAATAAATTTGTATCATGTTTAAAAAATGTTCTGCAGTGATAGCAAAGTGTACTTGTGCACTCTTTATCAGGATACTGCAGTTTAAGTACGTTTGATCTGTGGTAGGAGCAAAGAGAAGTTTGCCTTCCTATTTTGACGTGGTAAATAACATTTCTATTTCTGACTGAATTCATTTCTTTCCTATTATATCATATATTTATCTTGCATATTGCTGGTCCATTACAAGCTGTCACCTCAGATTTAATTAATTTATATATTTATTCGAAGCCTTGAGGTACTTCCCAACTTTAACGACAGGGTGGTTGAGCTCCTCGGATCAAGATTTACAAAAATAAATTCCTTACAGAACCATATATCTTAAATGATGCCTTACCTGTCTTTAAAGTTGCATTGCATTATGAAATATTGTAGAGAATCTTCTAATCATGTCACCCCAACTTCAAAGGACTTTGCAGAAGCTCCTATGTGTTTTATACTGTAGAAAGCATTTAGCACACCTTATTTTTTGACTAATAGGTAGACTACTAAGACTTTCCCCCCCAATTGGTAAGTTCTTTTTTCTTTCATTTGAGAGGAGATTTTGTTTCCTTACAGATGTACTGTAGTATTATACAGCTTCAGGGTTGAAAGATACTGCAATTGGTACAGCTATGCAAGATCAGAAACTCAGCTCTTGCTTATTTTCCAGGATACAGTATTTACTTTATATTTAGAGAAGTGTCATCATTTCACCTGGCATGAATTAGATCTTTTTTCTCAGTGATGGATGAGGTGATATTTCTTTCAGCAGTTCTGTGTTCTGTGGTAAGAGATCACCTGATATATTCTGCCATCACTGAAACAATTTTTCTTTACATCTTCTGGGGTTGATATATTTTAATATCAATTAAGATAAATGTCACTGGCATTACTAGTGTTTAAAAATTATTTTGTACAAAGCTGAGAAGTGCACATGCTTTTTTTTTTCACATGGCTGAATCTTTCCACTTTTCTGGCTACTTTGCAGGGTTGAGCTGTGAGAGCACAATCTGAAGTCACTTGTTCCTGTGATGCTCTATTTACCTTGCATCCCGATGTTGTTCTTGCCCAGCATAGGGGGGGCTTGAGGGTTATTTTGTTGTGTTTGATTACAGAGCAGGGGGAGGAGGAGTGATGATTGCCTTGTCTATCTGGTGCTTGGCTGCGTTTTTAAAATTTTCTTGTTCTCTGCTTTTATTCATCAATGACAATTTATAAACAGTGCATGTTTCACAATGATTTCAGCCTTGAGTGCCAAACAACTGTATGATTTTGTTCCTTTGTTTGACAGCTATCTGGCACTAAGCCCTGTGCACAATTATAATGAACAGTTTTGTCCAGTATACATGTATGTTCTGTATTTCAATTATATTTTTACTATTATAGTAGAAATGTATCTTTCCAGAAATGTGGTTCAAAAGGTATGTGATAAAAATAACCCCACCTTTGTAAATCTGATTAAGAAATTGAGTATAAACCTGTTCCTTTAATATTTTGGAGTTGGGGTGTGGGAGGGTATAGAAAGAGGGGCCAGAGGATAAATACTAAGTTGGTTCAGTGGCACAGTTGCAAACTAATGAAAAGGAATATGGTTTGTTGGCAGAAGGAAAAAGCCCATGTGTTTCTCCAGTTGGTAACCATTTTATCTAGGATAGTTTGTGTATTTATACACAACAAACAGTGAGCTTTCAGAAATATTTAGAACACAGTAAAGCTAAACGATGTTTTTTTTAATACAGAAAACTTTCTGTATTGATATATCTCATTTTACCTACATAGAATAAAATTTGGAGCAAAACGTCTTGTATTTGAGCTGCTGTGTTTGGTTGGCTTGGTTGCCATTGTGCAGGATGAAGGAGGGGAGCTGCCCTGTCACTGCACCGCGAGTTTCTGGTTTGTGTGCCTCCCCCTCCTTCCCCAGCACAGACACAGCTTGGTCTCATGATACAGACATAGTGCAAATGCCAGTAAACCAATGTGAAATAAAACACCAAATGGAAAGGCAGTGATTCATCAGGAGAAAATGTTATCCAGGCCCCAGTAACTTTTTTCTTTCTTTTAACCTGTGCTCTAAAGCATCGGTACTCCTTTGATAATCAGTGTCAGCAAAGTTATTGAACTGAAAGCTATGTTTCCAAAGTTGCCACTGCCCTTCTATCCAGTCTCTCCTATTTTCTTGATGGTACTTTTATGTTGCTTTCTTGTTTGTTAATGTGACACAATTATGTGTCATTGGTCCGGTGTATTTCCTTCAAAAAATGCCAAAGCTTCAGAAGCAGAAAGTAACGTTAACTTTAATTTACACTAATATCATCAATAGAATGATCTCTCCTCAAATCTGTACATTATAATTTTACTGTAGTCTTACTGTGTGGTTAAACTTATATTTTTGTCCCTTGGATGCACCCGTCTGGATCAGTACACTGTTCCACCTGAGCACTTCCATCAGGCTTGTGCTCAGCTGCAATTTGGGATTTTTCCTGTCTTTACCTGGCTTGTCTGTCTTCCTTGGTCTGTTGACTTGTTTTTGCTGTTTTAAGAGATACCATTTTTTGTGGGTTTGTGCAGATGTGTTGCTCTGTGTAGATTTGTCCTTTTTGTTTCCTTCATCTTAAATTTAAAGAAAAAGTAAGTTTTAAATCTGATTGTGCTCTGCTGTTAACTTGCTGTATGGTGTGTACTTGGCTGTAACACCTGACTTGAATTTCAGATTGTGTAGATTTTCACATTATCTCTGTGGGTTTTTTGTGGTTCCTCCTCTTTATCTGTTACTGACCAGTGCTATTGATGGAACACCATGGTAGAGGAATGGGAATCCTTTTCCAGTGTGGGTCTTTTTGCTTGTTTGTAAGACATTTGTACACTCCAAACCAGTATCTTCTAAGAGGTCCTGAAGTGCATATTCATAAAGAGGTGTTTTGAAGTACTGTAGGTCTTGTCCTTCACAGAACAGATTGTTGGGCACCACATTTGGAAGACGAGAACTTCTCATATTGCAATGAGGTGTAGTAATGCTTTTGTTGATCCTCTCTTAGAAATGCCTGAAGTTGTGATGAATGGATGGATGAGAGGATAATAAAAACCACTATAGGAAATACATTTTAAAGTGGAAAAATAATACTTTTTTGATGGCCAAATTCTAAAGGCTGTCAAATCTGCTGGGCTTTGGCCCAGTTACATGGGAGAAAGGAATGTCAGCCAGATGATAAAACATCCTTGAGTTTGACCTGTAAGTGGTTTTGAATGCAAAATGAGTAAAAATTTGTTTATTTCTGTGTTAGGTCAACAGCACGGGTTCAGGTTCAGACATGCTGAAGGGGAACTTCATAGTTTCCCACTGCAAAGAACAAATTCCCATACACATTTTTAGTCCAGCGTTTTGTTATTTGAAACATGTCCTTTTTACTGAAGCTGCTGAGATGTGTGTGGATGTTTTTCAGAATGCCTGATCCCTCGTAGCATGTACCATGCTGCTCAAGGCAAGAATCTTTAGATGTCACAGTCATCTTGCCACACATGATGAATCACTTTGCCTAAAGATTTTCTGCTCACAAAGCCTCTGGGTAGCTCTGTCTCCCTAAGGATGTTCTCTTCGACTGGCCATCTGAGCTAACTCTGCTGTGACCAGTTTGTAAAGTACTAAAGCCAAACTTCTTCACATTTTATTTCTGTTTGTATGTAACAAAATGGGTCATCGCTAGTTAGGCTTTAAAAAGATAGTATTGCCTTGAACTTGGTTGGTTTTTTTTTTTGTTTTTTAACCTGACATAAGAATCATGTCAAGCATGATAACTGCAGGATGCCATCCAGAATGCGTTTTCCTGGATTTTTTTTTAGGTATTTCCGATAAACCAGTGTGTGTAGTGAGTTTCATAGCTTTCCTGGTTGTGTCCCTCTTTGGATACATTCTTTGGTTGTATTGGCCTGTAAGACAGGATTAGTGGCAGTTGGTAATAAACCCCAAGGTTTCAAAATATTGAACAGATTTCTGGTTGACTGTCTCCTTTCAGGGGTTCATAAATTTGCTGTGGGGAGCTTGGGGGACCACCCTAAAAAAGAACATTTAAAATATATATATTTTAAATTGCCTTACGTTTTATCTAATTTTTTTTTTAGGATTCAATGCAATTCATGCTTTTGAAATAGTTCAAAAATTTTGGCGTATAAACTTAAATTACTATCTGGTTGTTCATTTTTCAGATTCAGTGGGCTAAAAGAATACGCATTGAGGGGTTCTTTTTATGTCAAGATGCAAATCTGTAGAAGTAATATATCAATAATAAGATGTAGGAAATGACAAACTCTACATCAAGTAAACTTTATTTTGAGCTTTCTTTTTTTAAAATTAATTATCTATATTCTTACCCTTCTTGCCTTTTTGCCTTTGCCTGTCTTTATGACAACATGTATTCCTGTGTTCTCCCCTTCCCTCACTGTGTGAGCAGTGGAGCTTCAAACTCCCTTTGTAGCCTGTTCAAGGTCTGTTGTTGTGAGGAGGAGGACGTGGCCCTTCGCCTGCTCTGCTCCTTCCCCCTGACAAAATCCAGGAGCAGACTTGAGTAGAGATTTAAAAAGGTGCTGCAATGTAACTGGGAACTACTAGATGGCCATATTTCATCTTTTTTTGCATTTGTATGCAGAACCACCTTTTCCAACTTACGCTGCCTTTCTCCTTTCTATCTTGCTGACCCTTTTCAAAATATTTGCTTAAATAAGCATTGGTTGGAGAATTGCTCATCCATTTTCTGTTTTCAAAGACAAATATAAATAAAAAATCCCAAATGTCCCTTTTTTCCCCTGTGTGTATTGATTATTTTTTTTTAGAATAACTATCCATCTTACAGAAAGTATTTTATTATCAAGAACATTCTTTAAACATAAAATAGCTGTACGTAGTGTATATTCGCTCTATTCTAACTTAAAAATCTGTTTTGTTGAAAACATAAAAGATATCAACTCCTTAAGAACCAACTCAGTCACAACTGGAAAAAAGCAGCACAAATTATTCCTCATAGTTTTAAAAAAATTTTAAGACAAACCCACCCTCAGCCTCCATGTCATTCCAATTCTTTTTTGCAATGAGATTTTTACTGATAGAAGACAAATTCTGGGTCCCTGATTCTTTTTTCTCCCCTCCTCAATAAAGATTTTGGGTTCGTTAGCTTTTTTACATTTGCAGCTCTTAAATATGTGCAGCCTGTCTCACCCTGAAGAAACTGTATCGGAATGAATGTCTTATTTAATATACCTGAAAGTATAGCATGATTAGTTAGAAAAAGGCTTATTTGGGATTCAAAGCCAGTTATGCCTGCCCAAGGTTGAATATTCCTTTTTTTTTGTGATGAATCCAGCTGTGAAGCCTGAATGGAGATCAGACAGCTTGACGTGAACAGCTGATCGTAAGGAATCCAGTTGGGCAAAACGCAAAATGAATCATTTTTGTTGACCCTGGATAAAGCTGAGTAACATCAGTGTAGTTGATTAGATAGAAGGGAGCAGTTAAGCAGTATCTGAACTTTAAAGCATTCGGTGTAGCTGTGTTTGAATGTTTCTGTAGTAATTCAAGAAAATTCTTTGTAGCATTACACATTTACTTTGGATATGAATGCTTAGAAGAGTTGCTTTTATGGAGGGAACTGTATTCCTAATCTGAGCTGGTTTTCTTCAGTTTGAAGTTTCATTTGTTGAATGAATTTTTTAAGGTTTCTTTTAATATTGGGCAAATGCGTGTCTTTTGTTTGCATTGCCTCCTTCTCATTTAACCATTTTTACTCAAGAAATAGCAAAACTTCCAGTCTTAGCTATCAACTGCCACAAACTTCAACACATTCTTGCCTCCGTTTATTTGTAAATATTAATTTTCTTTTATTTGTGATACTGTGAGTACTACTTGCAGAAATCTATTTCAGGTTATTGCACTGCTAGGATGAGGTTGTGGATTTTTTTTGTAATTGTTTTGTTACTGAATTTCTAGTTCCTTATTTCCAAACAGTGGTGCTTGTCTAATTTTTAGTGAATGAATAAGTCGGAGCTACTTTTTGCAAGATGTATTTTTCTAATTGATACAGTATATGCTTCTGAATTATATATAATGTTTTACTGATATCTTTGCTTCTGTGTTTTTTGGGGATAAGAATTGTAGTATAAGCAAATCCTCAGTGGAGTCCTTTTCTGTAGAAAATCTCAGGAGTTATGTACTGTTTTCTTTATGGATTAAGATTTGTGTTACTGTTATCATGATTCTTTCACTGATTTAAACAAATTGATTAAAATCTGTTGGTGTTCTCTTGATGTCTTTGTAACCTAAATAACTTGTATAGCAATTGGTTCCCTGATACCTGTTGAGCATTTTTAAAAAACTTTTCAGAAGTTCACTAAAATGTGTCTCTGCATTTCTTGCTGTCCTTGTGGAAATCCCCTTGCTCACAAGGAGTACCACCTTCTGATGTCTTGGAATACTTTCTTTTCAAGTTTCTCTGATAAATCTTAATCCTTTTGTGCTCTGGTTTCTATGTGCTGAGCTGAACCTTTTTAAGGTATAATTATGTCACCAGCAAGTGCAAGCAGAGCCCCACAGCTCTCCCACCTTAGTGAGGGGCTCAGTGTAGTCTGAGGAGCAGAAGAGGTTCATGGCACCCACCAGAGTCACCTGTGTCCTTGGCTTCACTCGTGCACAATTTTAGCACAGGGAAGGGAAGGGAGATGCTCACTCTGGTCTGGAGACATGAGCTGGCTGTCTGCTTGATCTCCCTCTTGCTTAATGTTCCAGGTAAGGCTAAGCTTTACTGAGGTGTTTTCATTTCGGATGAGATTCTTTGTCAAACTCCTCTCAGCACTTTCCATTGGGAATGTCACACCAGCTGTTAGTTTTTTAGCTCTTAAGATATATCAAGCCTGTAGCACAGCCATCAACTTGCCCTGTGTTGCATATGAAGTGTGATGAATATTAGTACTTAATTCATTATATGACATTTTTCATTTCTTTTCAAGAGCTTTCAAAATAAAAGAAGCTGAATTTACTCTTAAAAATGGATCTTATTAAAGGAGATATTCTGATTTTTAACACTGTAGTTTCCCCAAACAGTACAGTAATGAGCATTCTGTAAGTGCCCAGAATAGAACCAGTCATCAGGCCCTTAATTTAATGATTTATTGATTAATGAGTTTTATATTCTAGTGAGGGATAACCCTTCCTCATCTGCCACTGGTCAACATAATTCTGCAAAAGGATGTGAATATTCCTTTGATACTACTCATGTTTGTTCATACCCCTTCCATGTTCCTCTGTCTACCAACACTCAATCTGCTACCTTTTTATTGTGTATAGTTGTTGGATTACATGACTCAAATTTGGTCCTGTGATTCTGGATTGTTAGCGAAATGTAAATGCTTTTGTGCATTTTTCTGAGGCCTTTGAGATAGGGAAGGGAGGAAGTCAAGGAAAGAAGATAAAAAGGGCCTGCAGCAGTACAAATCACCAAATTACCTGAATGCTAACTTTGAAAAAGCATGGTTTTTTGCTTCTGACATTATTTTTTACCCCCTCCTTGTATTAATGAATTAAAGTATGCTGTAGTTCCTTTGTGTAGCCTCCTGGATAGGAAAGGAGGAATTGCCACTGACCTACAGCAACATGTAGTGCTGCAGAGTACAACCTAACATATACTTTTATTATGCCTCCTATACTTATTTCTCCAAGTTCTCAGCAATTTATGCCCAACAGCAAAGCTGAGGTGGTTCAGTAGATGATGCTACATTTGCCTTATTTTTAACTTTAAAATTCAGGGTTGTCTGTTCTTCTTATAATCAATTTAAGCAAAACATAAATGAAACTAAACTCTTTGCTTTGATACCAAGTGATGGAGTCCTACCTACCTGGGCACTTAGAGCATTCTAAACTTCAAAGTGCTTATTAATAGTTTGTTTAGTCTTCTACACTTCAGTTGCAACTCATTTGACTTTTGGCTCCAAGGCATAATGTAATTCCAAGAGAAGCTGCGCTCCTTGTCACATTTGTTTCCCAAGTATCTTTTCATCAGTGCAGATACTTAACAGTATAGTGTGATATACTCTGGCCAAAATTTTTTCCTTGTCCTTTTGTCCATAATGTTTATTATACTCCTGGGTCATCAATAGCACAAACATAAAGCAACATTTGTAAATGACCTTTTTTGTGAACTATAGGCAGAAGCAGAAGTGCTCTGATCCAAGTCTTGGTGTGTCAGGATCACATCCCATTGCGTAATTTTTTTATCTGCTTGTTTTAAAACAATCTGTGATACTTGCTCTTAAAGAAATAAAATTATTTCTTCCCTGAGAGCATTGGTAAGCCATCAATAATTTCTTTAGTAGTTTTAACTTTTTTTTTTTTTTGGTTACCGGTGTTCCTGTTTGTTTCAGAATTTAGTCTCGCCTACCATCAGGTCCAGAAGCACATTCTTTCATTGATTTTTCATCCCGCTTTATCCTTTATCTCTGCTTGCTCACTATTGTTCAAGGGTCGCTCGGTGAAAGGTGCGAGCGTTGTGCACAGTTTATTTTGGCAAAATGAATAATGTTGCCATTGATCTGGGTCTGAGCCGACTCCATCCTCGGGCAGAAGTTCTTAGCTTCGGGTTGTTTCCTTCTTGCAGGCTCTGCTCAAATTGCAGCGTGGAGCCGGTGGTTCAGCTCTACCCGGCACTCTATTAATATGCACAACATGACCGGTTTCGGGGGAAGGTTATTAGAATGCTGGTTTGTATCCTCCAGTGAATGAAATGATGTGTGATTATGAAGTCATCAGGCATGGACCAGTAAGGCTCGAGAGAGCCTCCCCCCCAGGTCCTGGGGGTGCCATTGATTGGTGACCATGTGTTTGTGCCCGATAGACTGTGAAATGGTGTGTTGCTACACGGCTGTGTTGCACCTGCGCCCCACCGAGGTGATTGATTGGTTTGGTCATGTGGAATGTTCCCATCTGGTCTGCAGTAATGTGTTTTTTTTTTTTTTGTTAGGTTTTTTTTTCCTTCCTTCCTCTTCTCTCCCATTTCCCCTTCATCCGCGAGCAGCGAGTGCTGGCTGGGGAGTCGAGCAGGCAGTCGCGAAAGGCAGCGCGAGGCTTCGCCTTGAGAACAAAGTGGGGCTGCTGCAGGCACAGCAAGGGCTGTTCTCAGTTCTGCTCAGAGATCACATAGTCTGGGGGTACTTATCAGCATCTTTGGGACGTTATAATTTTTTTAAAAACCTGGAGGAGGGACAGGATACAAAAACTGAACCCCCAAACCTATGTGTCACTGCAGATTTCTTACTGATTTTACAAGAGCGCTCTGCTATTGTAATTAGATTACCCAAGTAGCAGTGCATGTGGAAGATCTTATTTAACCTCAGGAAAGTAGTAGTTTATTTATTGAAAACTACTGATGTTGCACTTTAAATGCCAAGAAATTATTTTAGTTCCTTTAAAAAAAATTCTATGGTTACATTGGGCGGTCTTGTTTGATATTTCTTAATCTCACTCCTTTTTCATAATTGATCTATTCATTCCACTTAATGACTAATTACATATCAGAGCACATCATCAGCAGCATTCATCATTGTAGAATGTAATAATCAATGACATTTCAACAAAGGAAAAAATAAATATGCAAATAAGGACTCATTAACATTTGCATGAGCTGTTTGAATAATCACGTTGCTGACAAGGCTGTAATTAACAGAAATTGATGCTGAGTTCAGTATTTGATAGTGTGTTTTCTCAGCGTTTTATTGTTGTCACTGCGGGGGCTGGAATGAAGTTCTGCTCTACTTGTACCTTGACTTAGGCTTGATGTGATGGGTTGTGCCAGGTAGCAGAGGCTTCTGGGAGTCCTTAATTCATCTGTGACCTGCACTTAATGCATAGAAAGATATTTACTTAAATTACCATATTGCTAATGAAGGATTGTTAAATCCTTGATAATTATATAACAACTGAAGGCAAACCTTCTTTCTAAAGTCAGGAAAACTAAAAATTATTTACTTTTTTTAAATTGATAATCTTTTGCATGAGTCAGGCACTTTGAAACTATAGGATATCTCATTTGTGTTGAAAATGAGGTATTGATGTAGGGTTTTTCTTTTTATTTTGCCTCTTGTTAATCTGGCACACTCTCAGTGTCAGGAGGCTTGAGCTTTATTGTAATTGAAAATCACTTGCTAAGGAAAATGTTGTGTAATTATGAAATGTACAGTCTCTGTCTCCCCCCTCCCTTTTTATTATTGCAACTTTACTGCCCCCTCCCTCATTTTTTCTTTTCCCCCCACTGAAGCTTCCTTTTTGTCATGGATATCAACTGAAATGCACAAAACACAATAAAGCTGTTTATGTCAGTTTTTTTGGATGACTGTAAGTGCTGATTATAACAAGTTTAAGGAATTTCCTTTGTTGAGTGTGTACCCACGCCATATGGCTCAACATGGAACATTAACTTGACAGGGATAATGGATTGTGGTATATGGAGACAATTTTGCCTGCAGCTTCACTATAACTCATTCTGGTTGGGGATCACAAGTTTATAATATAGGATGCAGCAAACATCCAGATGGATTTACTTTACATAAAAGAGTTGCATTTCTTTTTATTTCCTGCCTGTAATTGGAAAAAAAAGACTTTTAAAAAAAGAATTAAAAAGTAGTAAACAAAGAATGGGTCTTATTCAGGGAAGAAAAATCTCAGTGAAACTGTGTATGTATGTGGCTAAACTGTTTTGGATACACTGAAACATGCATAGGTGAAGTGTTGTTACTTTTAAACACATGCAAGATTTTTGATACAATATCTCAAGTGGTTTTACTTTGCAGAATATTTCAGTGTAGCTCCAGTCCTAAAAATACATGATGTTCCAAGATAGTGTGAAAAAAAAGCTGTTTGAAACAAATCTCATATTTTTACATAATAGTTGTTTTTGTCATAAGCAAAGTGACCACTTAATTAGTATTCTGATACTTTGGTAGTGCTCCAATAGTACCCTGTTTTCTTTTAGGAAAACAGTAATCTTTGTAAGTTTTTTGAGATATATGGAAGGAAATAGTGCTGAAATAGTTTTACTTCAGTGTTCACCTGATATAATGGGAAGTGTCCAAATGTCTTAAGACTGTAACAAAAGTCAGTATAAATGTAATGTGTCCTAGTGATCTGCGTGCCCAAGGTAAGTCCTAATTTTACGAATACTTCTGCATCTAAGAGACTTTAAGCACATAATCCCGTTAAGCACGTATGTAGCTGTTTGAAGGATCAGGATCATAAATCCATATTTAGTATTTCAAATAGAGCTACACGAGATGGCTTCAGCATTCCTGTGCACTTGTGATTGAGTTATACTTCAAATAAAATTGCATGTTTTGCTATCTGAAAAGCAGACATCTTTTAGAGATCAGTTTTGGAGATTCTTTTAAAACCCTATTTTTTTTGAGGCTCTGGAAGTCTTGATCTTCCATCTCCAAAATAGCTGCCATAATTTTTTTTCTTTGAACCACTATCACATGGATATAAATGTATTTTTTTTTAATTATCTCTTGAGATAAGTACCTGAGCAGATGGAAAATAGATGGTTCATAGCTGGGGAAGAGGAATACTGGTTGTGATTTATAATAGATATTGTTTGTCTGTCCAGTCTTCCTCTCCCATTGCTGACTTAATAGGTCGACATCCCGATTTAGCATCTTTAAACATTATCCAAAGTTTCAGAAAGTAAACAGCTATAAAGAATCTGCTTTTGAGTAGGCAGTAATAAAAAGGATCACTATTGACCTGTGAAGAATCTGTGTTAGCTTAAGATGTGGGGTTTCTTTCAGGTTTTCATGCTGCAAATTATACTTGAAAAAGCTTCTCTAGGTTCATCCATCTTCCCCTGCATACCGGAGGTATGTGTGATAATCACAGCCAGGTGGGAATTTAATATGGACTTAAGGACATTGTTGCTTGTATTCTTACTATGAAGTCCCTTATTTCCTACTGCCACTATAGTTGCAAAAAGACAGTCTCAGGAAAACATAGGATTTATCTTTAACATTTTTAATATAACCGACTCCATATTTGAAGTAGAGAAAAAACAATATCATACCTAATATGCCAGTCAGCTGGCAGATCTTTAATTTATTGTCTGTTGTTTGGGGAAACACTAGGATAAGGAAATGTGCACCAGTGTTGCAATAAACTTGAAGATTTTAAATCTGTAGATAAGGAAATTCTTTCCAGGAACTGTAAGGGGAGTTGACTATTTCTGCCAGCTTCTGGACTTCTTGTCTCCTTTTAGGCTTCAGAAGGCAAGTAAGAGTCAACCCCTCGGCAAACACTTCATAAAATTGAAATTTTGAAGATAGCATTTGTGTCTTGTATCAGGATTTACTAACCCACCAAGGAACTTCTGCAGAACTGTATTTGCAAAAGATCACGAATGCTGTTCTTGGGTTACAGTGATGACTACCTGCAACACAGATTGCAGCACAGATTACACCCCAGGTAACCGAGTTCTGTGAAGGTGGAAGTGCTGTGCTGGCAATACAAATGCTACACTTTGTGTGTGTTGTATTCGGGTCCTGGAAAAGCTACAAAAGCAGGCTTCACTTTTTTTCTGGTCTTGTAATCTGTAGTGGCCTGTGGGGAGTGCCCCGATGATCCAGCCTTGTTAACGGCTTAGTGCAAGGATGTGATAGAAGTCCAGTAGGTTGTCAGTAGAAAGGCCATCAATAGAAATTTATTAAGAGTAATGCTTGAAAGGGAATTCCACTGGCCTCTGACAGTAAGCTGCTCTAACACCCTTTGATCCTGAAGGGTCTGCTGAATCTCAAGTTGAAGCCAATGGTTTGGGCGTAAAGAGCAATGATTTAATTTCTGTTTTGCTCATGATTTATTAATAAATATTAGTGCGGCCTTTGGATGAATATTTATCTTTACCGAGCTGCACTTTAAAGGAACTTGCTTGGGAGGCTTAGTCGGTGTCGGTGCAGGGCCGTGTGTCCGTGTCCCTGCGCNCGCCCGCCCCAGAGGCCGCTCCTCCGGGGGCGGCGGGCACGGCCGCCTGCTGCCGTGTCCTGGAGCACGGCGCGCTGGGACCCGGCGCTTTTCTTCCCCTAGAGAGGGGGTGTGTGTTATTAGTCTCTTTTGTGGCAAAACCAGAAGTTCATTTCGGCCTGTGTAGTTTAAAGGAATTGGTGTCTAGCTTAAAATAGCGATTCCCTTCAAGCTGAAAATTTGTTATTATTGACTTAGTACGTTTTCAATATTTGCAGATATTTTGGCTGAATTTCTAAAATTTACATTGAGAGTAGACTGAGAGGGTGTGTTGTCCTTTGTCGGATTTCTCTGTAATCAGCCTCAGTCCACCAACAGTCTCCTGTCTAGAGTTCATACGAGTGGTCCCTGCTGAATTTAGTCCATTTGTATACTTGCAAGTACATATGTGCTTAGCTGATTTACTGAATTGGTGCCTAAACCCACTTCTAATAGATGTGGAGTATTGATTAGGTCCTGTTTTCAATGGGGCTTTTAGAATCAAACCAATGTGATTTAAGTCTCAAACTGTATATAATAGTGGTGTGAAAAGGTGAGTGACTGTGTATTTAAACTGAATCTCAAACCTATGAAAAGTTATCTAATATGTACAGCATTCTTGCATCTCTCCCTGTAACAGAAGACTGTCTCTCATGATATTTTTGTTCTAAAAAGAGATGTACATTTAAATGCTCCTTTTGGGGAGGGAGACAGGACTGAAACCTCATCGCTGTTTCATGTCTCTGGGCTACTATGTGACTTTCTCCATTTACCACTTCAAAAATGGCCTCTGTAATTTTTCTTCAAAAACTCACTTGAAGCAAGTGAGTTGGAATTGTAACAGGGAGCAAAGTTTGAAATTCTTTGGCCAAAAATTTCATTATAACTGTGGGGACAAATGCTACCTTTACCACAGTCTTGTTTCGGGTTATGTACTTTGTTCAGTAATTTGGAAGACTTTGCATTAGTATCATTACTTGCAGAATTGAATAACTTCTCATTTCGAGACAGAACAGCAGCAGGATTTGAAATGTTTGAGTTTGGCAAGAAAGGACTTGTCTGTAAAACAATGAAATTGCGTTGGGGAAATACAGTGCCTGTGTTCAGCTGGGGCAGGCTGAGGTACACTGCGAGCTGTTGTGAGCTGCAGCTGCATTTACCATCAAACACTGAGCTGGTGCCGATGAATGTTTTGTTTTTAGTGTCATGGAAACTGTGAGCCAAAGAATGGATATTCTATTCATCTGGGAAAATAGCAGTTCACTGCATAAAACATCAGTTGCTTCCAAAGCAGTTCTTAAAATAGACTTTGTGAATATAACCCTAGAAGTAAAAGTGCAGCAATTTAAATGACCTCAGTACTACTTTGTTTTTTTTATTAGAATATATGTGTGAATTAAATTAACATAAAAGTAGTGAAAGTTTCAAGATACAACTGTAGCATGGAACTCCTACAATGATTCCATGTTTTACTTTACCGTGCAATTTTTAATCTAAAAATGGAGAAACCCAGATATTTCAGTATCAATTTTAATCCTTTTTATTATTTTTCTTCAATGGTTTGCTCAAAGCAGAATATTTTTGGTCATAATTCAGTATAATTTTTACTATTTCATGATATAGTGTAGAGAAAATCATAAAATCACTGCAGAGACCAAGTATCCAAGAGAGTGCTTTCAGGGGCAAAGAAGAAAAGATGGTACAGAACAGTGAGTGGGTTTTTTTAAAAGCATGAGCATTTTTGCAGAGCCAGTATGTAAAGAATAATTAAAGGACCTAATTCAGCTGAATTGGAAAGCTTATATTTGTTTCACTAAATCTTGGTGTTGGGGGAATGTGCAAGATCCATATATAAGAGGAAAAGAGAAACCAATACAGAAAAATAGAAACACAGAGTCACTGCAAAAGGAAACTGAAAGAATTGCAAGTGATTTGACTCGAGTGAAAGGAAGTTGGAGGGAAAATTGCCAGTTACAAGATTTCAGAATCCAGGATTCAGTTAAAAAAAGGGATTTTTGTGAGGCCTCTCAGCATCTGCTGAAAGCAGTGGGATTATTGCTCTCAACTGTATTGCTTTCTACTTTAGTTTTGTTTGTCTGGTATTTATGGGTTGGGGGGGAGTGTTTTTTGTTATTTGGTGGGTTGGGCTTTTTTGTTTTAATTGGGGGTCCAAAATTGGGTGCAATGTTTTAGTTATGGTGTAATGTGTGCTGAGTAGAGGTGGATAATCCCTCCTCATGCTGTCCTGTCCTGTTCTGCACACTTGGACTCCAACCTACACTGTTGCAAGGAGCTACTCTGTGCCACTTGCAGGACTTTACATTTGTTGTAGCTGAATTTTATGAGGTTTCTCTTGGGCTAATCTACTACATGGTCTCCATTCCTCTGAATGGTGGTCCTGCCTTCAAGTATACCAACTGCATCTCCCAAATTGGGATATTTTGCAAACTCTTTTAGAGCGTTCTCTGTCTTCTGAAGGCAGGGTGATAAAACATTAAGCAGAACAAGTTCCATATACACTGTATAGCTGGTGATGGCAAAATTATAGATGGAGGGAGATTGATAAAAACATAAATTTAAGTTGAAAAGAAATGCATGAGAAATAAAGTAGGTGCTTGATATCCTGAAACTTACTTATATGAGTTACTCAGAGCAAGATCAAGAAAAGCATGTTTTATAAGTGTTCATGACTGTTTGATATCAGGGAGTAATGTGTAGTTGAAAGCTTATAGCAGAGATAACAGCTAAGTATGAAATGAGAAAGTGTCTTTGAAATTAATCCTAGTTTGTGTATAAAAGGCTTCTGTAATAATATGCAAGCTCCTCAGTACCTGTTCTGTAGTGCAGGGACTTGGAGTGCATGCAGGTAAAATAGATAAAAAGATACAAACCCCATGTGGTTTTGCTTTCACTCTTTAATACTGTTTAGGCTTAGAAGGAAGATTTTCCCTTTGCAATACTTTCAGGTACTGTAGCCATGTATTCCTAACACCAAGGCAGACATTTGGGCTTCTCTATTCAATGCCTGGGGAGATTCCCTCTGGAAGGCTGGTGTGCCTTTTGCAGAGCTGCTGAGGAAGGCCAAGGGCAAAGGGTGGGATAATGGTGCAACAGGGAGAACCTCTGTAGCTTCACCCTCCTGCTCAGGGCGAGTGCAGCCCAAGGTGCAGGGCCCTGTCTCCCTTGGCTCGGCCCTGCAGGCACCTCCTGGCACTTGGCCCATTCCTTAGGTGCACTCAGTGCTCCACACACAGACCTGGCCTCAGGTGGTTCAGCCTGACAGCAAGCTCTGAATCTCCTGTGACATGTAGATTGACTAGTTGATCCTTTGAAGTAAAATAAAATAAAAAAAGGCAAAAAAAGGACTAAATCTAGAGGCAAGGTTTGAGTCATGTTGATGTCACTGAAAAATATTCATGTCCAATATGATGTCCCTCTGTTTACAGTTGCATTTAAAACCTTGTCTGCTGCCAACCTTTTACTCCCTTAACACACTATTAAATAGAGTGATTAGGTTATTGCTTTAAATTACTCTTTTAAAATGTATCCTTCTTTTTGTCAAATAGCTTGTTGTATCAATGCACATACTTTACAAAAATCAGCTACATTGATAGTATAGTCTACCAGCTTACAGTGTAAAAAGTCATCTTTTCCACAAATTCACGTGGAAGAACATTACCATTAAGCTACCTAATTCTTTATTAATAAAATTCCATTTTGGCGATTTCATTATTTATGGTTTGCTATCAGAGGAATAAATTGTTTGAGTAATCCTATTTGCTTGTTTTAAATACTGTACGAAATGAACTTTCTTCCTGAAATCTTGCACTTCAGGAGTATTGAAATTAAGTAAAAACCAGTCTTAATATCCAAGAGAACTCCTTTATATATATTTTAAAAAATTATTTTTAATCCTTTTAGAGTCAGGTTATCTAGACCTGCTGATACAGAAGTGCAGAATGCTAAGCAATTGCTTTTACATTCTCCTTGCTGTTGAAATAGAAAATATTTCATCATTCTTATTCATGTTATCATTTCTATAAAATAATTACTAATATTGCCATGAGTTTTCCTTTTGTTCTTGCCATGCAGGAGAAAGTGTTTTCTTTATCTGCTTTAGGTCATTTAGAACCTCTGGAAAGCATGGGTAGCCAAGCAGAGAGGTAGTATTTATTGATATATGAAGTTTTATTCTTTAGTTCATTGAAGAGCACTCCATGTTCCATAGTGCTTTTAAATCTGAAACTTATGTTCACCTTCACTGTGTCTGGGCTTGGGTTATTATTGTTAATGTTTCTTCAGTCACATTCCCAAGACTGTTACAATTTCTTATAAATACTTTATTTTTCTCTATCAAGAATGCCGCTTGTCTTACCTCCCAAAATAAACAGCAAACACATGTTTTCCCTTGCGGTTGTTATCGTTTTGTATATGACTTAAACCCCAGTATTTATCCTTGAGGTGCCTTGGCAGGAATTCCTGATTCACAAACTTCTGTTCTTGTGATTGGGGTGGCTGTGTTGCCTGTGAAGGTGAAGCTTGAAGAAATTATGCAAGTCATCCAAATAAGGACTGTCAAAAGTGTTGTATGACAGAGGACTATTGTGTTTGCCAGTTTCCTTATGGAAGGTGGTTATAAATGTTTGCTCTGTTTGTGCCTGTGTTTATACAGAGAATGGGCAAGGGGGGGAATCTTTCTTTTTTGACAAGCTGACTTTTCAAGTTTAATGAAAATTAATAGATCTTGGATGGTGAGAGAAGCTGTAGATACCTACAGAATTTATTTTATATCTATCAGGAGTAATGTAGCAATTTGTAGTAAGTAGTGTCTCCAAAATAATCTTTCAATTGGAAACAGGTGTATCATTTTGTTGTAAATTGTGGATTCTCTATTCATTTCCAATTATAAAATCCTCTTGACTTTAGACTTAAGAATGTACTTGAAGTTCAAAGTCACTGACAGAAGCTGAGTAATTTTTGTCCTTAGATCTGGGACAACTTCCACACCAGGAGAGCAAGGGATGCTTTTCAAGTTAGCTGGAGGTTGCAACTTTGTTAGTTGCTTGAGAATTGTAACTAAATGCCTTGGGGTGACATGAGGAAGGTAGCAAAGGGAGAAGTACTTTAATAGACCAAGCAAAGACACTTGGATCCTCTAGAAAAACATGGAATAGATAGGTGAGGTGAGTAAATGTATATGACAAATGCCTTGTCATCAGTATGGACTGTGTGTGTATTCCAATGCAAACTCCATTTGCTTATTGTCTTCTGGATACTCAATATCCTTGATTTCCCTCATTTTCAGTGTATTTTTAGTCTGTTCTCACACTGGGTGTTCCCTTTATGCATAACACACATTAATGGGTTAACAGCATTAACATTATTTATGGTAATGTTAGCCTGGGTAGACATAATAGTGGAGAATTTGAAACTAAATACATGAAACAGCTATTCAGGAATTATGTGGTTTGCAGATACTTGCCCACATATGCTTGGGGGAGGAGAAGAAAGTTCTGTCTTCAGGTTTGTACTCCCTCTTCCCCCTGCCCTCAGTTACTGATGTGCATTCTTCCTGGCAGAGCCTTCAGTCTCTTTTAGCATTGCAAACATTTGGTTTGTTATTTAGCACAGTGTAAGCTTGCTAAGTGGAGGGACAGGAATAGTACTGAGCAAGGAGCCTTCATGGATCAGCCTCTGTTGGAATAGACATGTTCTTAGTTTGACATGAGCATATAAATTACAAGTTCACGGGGTCAATCCAAATATAATGTGGAATTTAGTCCACCCTTATCTCCTGTGTATTTGAAGTACATGAGAGCATTAATAAATTGTTTTTATAGCACAAGATCTGTGCAGTGCTCTGCAAACTGACAAAATACTCCATCTTTTCTCAGAAGTACTTACAAATCAATGGGATGGAAGTGTCAAAGGCATGTCTTTGGAAACATGTTCTTTAATACCACTTCACACATTGATATTATTTCTTTTTAAAATATTGTGTTAAAGAAGTTGTGAGAAATCCCTTGACTTCTGTGTTTAACATCTTTATAAATGTACTTTGAGATTTATTGCCTGCTTGGTTCAATAGGTAGAATTCTTACAGTAAAAGACATCTGTAAATGCCTACACAACTGTAAGTATAAAAACTTCTGAACTTTTCTAATGTTTGGAAAGCACAATGAAGAATTTTTTTTTCAGATGGTCTTGTCCAAATGTTAACAAAAGCAATAATTCAGTATTTGCTGTCTGGAGTACTCTTCCTAAATTGCAAAAGTTACAATGGGAGGTAGATTCCCCATAATTCCAGCTACAGAATTTTCACATTTTGGATCATTTTGATGTGAAAAACAGTTCTTGCTCCAAATAACTAATAGGACTAGATAGCAGAAGTATAATGCTGTCTTACAAATGAGAATTTATGGCATAGAGAGTCCTAGGAGATTTCTGACAGACCTGAGACTGGATTGTTAAATCTCATAAATCTCATTCAAAATCACACTTTTACTTCTTGCCAATTATTACTTCTGTAGGATCACAGTCATTCAAAATTGTGGCAAAAAAAAAAGGAGGAGGGGGCAAATACCTACTGTTAAAACCAAGCTTTGCTAAAATGTTTACTTCTGCTCTCTGGGAAAATCGGGTTTAGAAGATGTCACAGTATAGGGGGGGAAATAATCTAACATAATGTATTTTTTTTTCACTAATCATAGCCTGTACATACCATTTCCTTACCCATTTTTCAAGAACACATAGATCAACATTTTTATGCTTAGCTGTGTAGACTACATTGCTGATCACCACTTGGGCATAGTGTTCCTGGTTAAGTATGTTGGTATTTTTTCTTCTGTTACCTTATTACAAAGTTTTCCAGTAACATGATTCTTTCATGTATGAATTACATATTAAACTTAAAATTTTTATCTTAAAAATTTTTATTAGAGCTTTGCAGACAATCTGTGCTATGTAGGTTTAACTACTTTATTAAAAGGTACGAGAGTGTGGATGAGTTTGCAAGACTTGGAAGGATATTGATTGGGAAGCTGCTTGCAGTCAGGAGAAGCCTGAGTGAAGATGGAGCGTGTGATGAGATAAAGGCTGGGTTAGGAAAGTGATTACAACTGGGGACCTGCTAATCACTGACCTCTGTAGGGATCCTGTAGTTTATCACTAATCTCACTTGCACTTGGCATTTTCCTGTGCTGCTGCTTCATTGTTCATAGCTGAGTGAGTAATTTGGCTTGGGATGAACAGGAGGAGGGTGCTGCTAGTCCAGCAGCTGCACTTGTTGGCACTGGCTTCTTCAGCATCCTCAGTGCAGCCAGCAGTGTGCTTGGCACACTGGGGCCAACAGTACTTAAACATCGGCGTGGAGAGAATGGCAGGTCATTTGTTTTAAGCCATTCCTTCAAATTGTGTTGCTTCAGATCCCTGTTTCATTTCCAGGAGTTTTGGTCACAAGTGTTATAAGGAAAAATGTGTGTGGTATTTTTATGTGTTCACAGTATGTACATGGGTGCATTATATATCTAAAATGTTACAGGGGACATTGTAGGTATAAGACAGATACTAAAACTGTGACAGCCTCTATTAATGAGTAGGTCTATATAGCAGTAGAAAAGTAAGAATGATTCCTCTGGTGCTGTGGGAAATGTGTGGATATATTGTAAAAATGCTTATGCTGCACGTGTCAGTCAGTCTTGCCTCAAAGGTTACGCACCAAGTCTTAGGAGCAGAGCTGGTTTTGTGTTTTAATCAAACATAATTTTTTTTCACTGTACTGAATAATTGCCAAATGAGCATTTTTAACACCAACAAAATTTAAAATATAAAGAATGAACCTGTAGGGATTTTATTCTATAAACTTTAGGTACTTTCTACTTCACAATAGTTGCAAAGTGGTATTGATTAGTAGAAAAATGATTACTTCATTGAAAGTTTTTCTTGCATTATTTGTTTGTACCTGTCAGTGTAGTTTTTGCAGCTTCTTCCTTGTTATGTTGGATCTGCATATGAAAAATTATTTGAATGTATTAATTCTGTAACAAAGACATGTACTTTGCTGGATGTGGAGGGGGAGAAAGCTGTGTAAAAACTAATTTCTAGTCAAATTACCAGCACCAGTTAAATAATTTGAAAAGGAAAAAATATTCTCAAAGGTGTCAGCAATGTTTTGCTATAAACTGACTTTTGGATAGGCTGTCTGAATGGTTAACAGTGTTATCAGTGATGAAATGATGATTAGGAACTGTAAAAACATGTTTCAAAATTCACTGAAAGCAGATTCTCTGTACAAGTAGGGCAGACATACTTCATGTCTGACAAACAGAGCAGCTGCCAGCTGTGGTCACTGTGGCATTCATACTGCATGATAAACAGGGCTTCATTAAAAAATGAAAGGTGTTGCTTTCCAGATTGCCAACCAAACAAATTCTTAGCAATGCACAGAAAGATCTTCAGTCTGCAAAGGGTTAATTCTGTGGGAATTGAAGCAATTTTTTGGAGAGTTCTGACATCTTCTCATAAGCCAAGCATTATCTAGAAGCAGTGGGAAAAGGCTGTTTTGCTACTGGCAGGCATTTATAGCACATTGACTGAAGTAGTCCTCAGCTGAGTTAATGTAGTGCTGTTTTCAGCTCACTATCACTTTGCATCTTGCTGTTTCAGTTTGTTCTGTGTTAAGAGTATTTAGGCTGCACAGCTGTTGTACATAGATGTATTGTGGAAGACAATTCCTTGTGCAGTATTCAAAAGCTATATTAAGTTGTGAGCATATCACATTTAGACAAGTGATTGCAAGAGAAAAATAATTATTTACTAAATGCCTATTATTGTTTGAATTGGTAGAGAATGTGTCAAGGTTTTAAATTTACGCAGTTGGGAAATATTTGTGGTGCAAAATGCCTAGTGGGATTTTCTTAGCTGGGTTTCTTTTAACTCCATAGTCCTTGAACTTTAAGCCTGTTAGGTAGCAGTTAAGTTGTTGAATTTTTTGTTGATGAAAACACATGACACTTCCAAAAAAACCCCAACAACCCCAAAACAACAAAACACAGTAATTGCAAGTTATTAAAAGATTCAAATGCTTTGTGAGTTGGCCTGTGTAGATTTCTCTATATAACCCAACTCAATTAATTGTAAATGTCCATTGCTTTATTCCAAATTTGGTTGGAATATAAAACTCTGGTATATAGAACCATTAGTGTGTAACCTGAAGAAAAGTTTACCATGATGCTGCTTGGTAAACAAGGCATAGATTTTGCTACTAAAATGACAGCATCTAACTTTTGAAAGGTGAGTTAGGAGGTACATGATACAGGTGATCAGCGAGCTGATGGTTCCCTGTGGCCTTGTGAAGGAAGCCCTACTGCACAGGTCTGATGGCAAGTGTTCAGTTTTAGAAAACTGGCCAAACTGCCTTTACTTCTTGTGAATATTGTGTGAGAATAAAATTAGTTTGAAGAGGAGATAAATTTCATCTGGGCATCTACTTTACCTTCCCTTCTGGTATGTATACACAAACGTGTGCAAATGAAAGTATTCAGTGAGGATTTTGTCATTTAGTAGTGCTTTTGCAGATTCCTCTCCTTCCAATTAATGTCAGGTGCCATAATAAGTTTTCTTACATCCCCTTTGTGCTGAGCATTCATGTTTCTGAATTTCCAGTTGTCATAAAAAAGAGACTATTGCCATCTGTGTAGTAAGTACTGACTGAGACAAGACCTGAGAGAGGGTATAACATACTCAAGAGCAAACCTTGTGGGGTAAACCTGCAAGACATTTCAAGGTCTGTTTTGGCTCAGTCTCAACGTGTTTTCCAAGTTTGTGTGCTCATAAGCACTGGGACTCCAGTAAGTTTCTTTTTTATAGTAACCCCTACATTTTTATGCTCTTCTGTCAATCTATAGTCTGAAAAATTAAGAAAGGTGTTTCATAAGCTAAAAAACACCAAAGGGATTCTGCTTTGGTAAANCTTGTGGGGTAAACCTGCAAGACATTTCAAGGTCTGTTTTGGCTCAGTCTCAACGTGTTTTCCAAGTTTGTGTGCTCATAAGCACTGGGACTCCAGTAAGTTTTTATGCTCTTCTGTCAATCTGTAGTCTGAAAAACTAAGAAAGGTGTTTCGTAAGCTAAAAAACACCCAAGGGATTCTGCTTTGGTAAGTTTGGCCAGTGTTGCTGTAGTGTGTCTGTTGATTCTTGTTGTTTAAAACACCTGTACCTTTAACACTGTGGCACTATTGCAGGTGTGAGAGTTGTGTTGAAGGGCTTGCACTGGGAATTTGGTTGGGGGATTCTTACAAAAGGCACCCTCTTGTACTTGATCCTGGGTTGCTTTCCAAACCTTTTGTTGAAAAGCTGAGACATTTTAACACAGGTTAAATGCTAATTTGCTCCACCTCTAATTTTTGATAAATATTTAAGCACTGCAGCATCAGGAAGCCTTAACTTTTCTTGGTCATTTCTTGGAACCAAATTTACTATAGATTAGACTGTCCTAGTAAGATTTTTTCCTTCAGTACGAACCTGCCAAACTTTAAAAAATTGTAGCATTTAAATAACATGATTTTTTATGCATTCTTATCTAACAATTTCTTGCTTGCTACACAAACCATAATTTAAACCATAATTTTTCTAGCCTCTGTAATTGATTCTTGTACAAATATTTGTTTTAAAGCCTGCCTGGAATACTGCATACTTCAGTCGAAGTTGTTTATCATGTGGTATGAGATTCTCATTTTCTGGAAAGAAAATGCTGAGTCTAGTTTAATATGAACAGCATGATTCATCCTACTACTTATAATTTTGCATGCTAGGTATTTTATTTGCCTGGTGTTTGATAGTTGTTAGAGGCAAATGGCTTCAGCAGAAAAATGTTAACTTTTTTCCTCCCTTTGTTACAGCAGAGCTGCCATTTTTCAAGCAAACTATTGTTGACCAGACTACCTGTAGTTATCAGGGTGATAATCTTGTGGAGATGTTGTTCCAAGAGATTCAAACTTCCTCTTCCTCCCTTCCTACACAAGAGGCACTTTTTAAATAAACAATAAACAGACTTTATTTTTTCCTCATACAAAATGGCATTTAGGGGTTTTTGGTAGTAAGAGAGAACAATCAGAAAAAGCAAAGGAAGTCCTGTTCTAGAAGTGCAATTGCAAAAATATGGAGCTGTTTATCACTGAAATGGGAATGTGTAAGAAAGGCTACTTTTTCTTCTGAGGACTGGATAACACACACATTGTTTGGAAAAGGGAATGTCTAGTTGGGTAAGATAACATTCATTTTCAAATAGGTAGATGTCATGGTTAATTAGTGCTTACCTTTGGATAAGAGTGGGTGGTGTTTACAGGGTGTTTCTGAGCCCTGATTAGGGCAAGCCACATGCACTTGGTGGTTTGTGCTGTGCACATACTCGAGGGGTGTCTGATGGTTGGCGTTGTTCAATAGGCTTCCAGTCAAGGCTTTTTTCAAAAGTGTTGATTGATAAATTCTGACCTCTATCAGAGAATTTTCACACTGAGTTTTAATATCCAAACATGTCCCTTTGGTGGTATATCTAACAAATACAGCCCTCAGTAGTTTTCCTGGGATTGACGAATACATTGCTCGTGTCTTGTGACCTCAGACAGCAGCATCAGGAGGCAGCCACTCTGCACGAGGCACAGTGCTCCACATGTGCTACCTACAGGCAAAGAGTGCATATATGGCAGAAGAGAGAGGTCTGTTTTGCTGTCTTCACCAGTTCTATTGCTTGAGTTTTGTACTGATCTGTATAAGAGACAAAAAGATTTTGAAGGATTTAGGGGTGAGTGTCAAGAGCTGAATGTTTCAGCCATGGTTAAAGGTTGGCGTGAGTTTCCTTGTTCTGAATTGGTTTTGTTTACTTTTCATATGGTTTTATTTTACTGCTTAGTGTATCCATTGCTTAAGGTGGATACCAGTTAAATGTTAGTTTCATGTAGAAAGGAGAAATGTCTAAAAGTGTCTACTATTGCTCATTAATAATAGAAGTGAAAATGGACCTTTGCCCTTTTTATTTAAACATACTGAATAGGGATATTTTATAGTACCTGACTGGTTATTTAAGGAATTTAATTAGGTAAGTATGTCATCTTTTCCTGTAGTGCTGTTGGAGTGTGTAAAACTCAGATGTATAAAAGCCTGCTTTTATTCACCCAACTTGAATGTTTGCAAATTTACTATAATGCTAATAGATTTTCTCATTGCATATATAGGGACAACTGATGCAGATGCTGGCTAGCAGATTTTAGAAGTAAGCTAATCTGAAATGTCTTTCTTTCATAGGAAAAACCTCAGACAGAGGTCCATTTCCATTGTATGGGAGAGATACGGGCTTACCAGGCTGTCAGGTAAGTGTATAGTGGTGATGGAAAGCAAATGCAATAAGCTGAACTCAAATTCAGTTTAAGCTACCAAACATAATAAGCAGGAATGTATTCCACAGTTTGCAGAATAAATTTTCTGCATTCTGTGTGGTCAGATTGCAGATGCCTTGTACTTACACACATCCACTTAGAGGAGATACTTCTGCCATGTACAAGTGACATTGGTGTTGCAGCTCTTGTTTTTAGGAAAAGGGAACTTGTTGCTATCTGGACATACACACAACTGAAGCACATTACTCAGTATCACAGCTTTCCTACAGGTCACCATGAATTGTGTTCCCATACCTTTCACAGTTGTTTGTTCCTCTCTCCAAGCCTGTGAAGAGGATTGCAGACCAGTACTTATTGCACAACACAGCCTGTAATATTTGCATTTTTCACGTATAATATGACAAAATATACCAGTAATTGCTGAGTATAGTTCATTAGTTAACTGAGTTAACTTTTAACTAGTTACTAGGCTTTCAATTTTTAACGATTAGGTCATCCAGAATGTAACACTCGTTTTGTCATTTTGATTGTGATTTTAATTAAAAACCCTTTCTTTTATGTCTCTGAATCTTCATTTTAGAGTGGCAATTTCCTCCATGTTATTTCTAATGAGCCACACTAAGAATACTCTGATCATTGTTTAGAAGTCTGTTTTGAATGTACAGGAAGTTTGACTGTTTAAAAAGTATAATTAGCATTTGATTATATTCAGTGTTGATAAAGATTTAAATAACTAATATGTTATGTTTATAATTCTAAGAAATGAATTTATGTTTATTTTCCCAAAGAAGAATCTAATCTTACTCTAAGTAGACTATTTGCTTTGAACTGCTATTTTCAGGAACGTCTTTCTTCCGGAGGATAAAACTTAGCATGAGAGTTCGACATCTTGGTTTTTAGTCTTTTAACTGGTAGTTTGGGAAGTGTGAATGGGCAGCACCATGTGGCAATGCTTCCCCTATTAAGAAAGGATCATTCTCACAGCCTTTTCTACTTCTCTGCAACACAGATGTGGCAAACAAAGACCCATTTGTAGCTGTATGGGTGAGCTTTCAGGAAGGTTCTCCCAAAATGCAGTAATACTTCTTTATGTTAGTCATGGGCTTCACATTAGTGACAATCTAGACACTAAAACATTGCATTAGTGTTATTGCTATTGTTCAAATATCTCTGAATTACTTAAATATAAAAACTTAAACTTGATATTTGTTTGGAAGCTAATTAATTTCCACACTACTCTCATTAAGTTAATGCTTTGTATTGGAAAATGTGTCTGTGTTAACTTTGCACGAAATTCTGTTTTGCTTTGCAGTAATGAGTGTAATTTCTGTTGTTTGGTATCTCAGTGAGGAGAATACTTTTGTATCTTTATATATTTATAGTTGTTTCTATCTAATACCATTTAATATTAATTTTTTTACATATAGATGTTTTAAAACCAAAATCTTATACGTATTTGTTTCTATTAACATCACTTTTAGTTCTGTTTATCCCCTTGACAAGCTTCCTACTATTTCTTCTCCCAGAGTTTTTCATTCCTTAACATTCTTATTATTTTAGTATTCAGAGAAAGTGTTATTGTAGGTAAATCTCGTTTGTTTTTATATTCAGGATAATAGAAAATGATCATAGAGTTAACTTTCAACTAAGTTTTAATTCAATTTAAATTCATGTGATAAGTTAGAGTTTGTACTTTATTTTGGTCTCACAAAATAAAGTATTTGGAAGTGATTTGCTAACCTGAAATGTGGTAGAATTTTGCAATCTTTTTGTGGTTTTTTTTTAATGTTTTCCATAAATGCGTGTTTGTGCTTGAAATACAGTTCTCATTGTAGCTGCAGTGTTTGAAAGCTGTCACAGAGAAGGTCAAAAGTGATCATGAGTGGTCATTACAATGCAAATGAAGTATCAGCTGCTTTGTGCCTGACTTGCTGGTGTAGTCAGTTCTTAAAGATGTCTAGAGGTGGACAAGACTGCATGACCACACTGGGTTTTGTTTTCCATTACTTAAACATGCTTACTCTTAAAGTTTCCCTGATATTTTATCTAAATGTCATTGTAATTAAATTAGCTCATTCTTGTCTTACAGACAGTGGACACGAAGAATCTATTCTTTTAAGTCTGTAGAGGCTGGAAATCCACTAGATGATTAAGATGATAAGGAGTCCTTAGAAAAAATAAGGCATAAATGGAGTTAATTTTTCCATGGGTATATTGCAGGTATATTTTAATAGTGGATACATCACAGGGTCTATCTCAGATTGAAATATGAGTAGAAAAGCTTATGCTCTGCTGGAATGTTCTCCAGTAGGTTTGCAACCCCAGGCAATTCCAGTGTTTTAAACTAGGTCAGCTGCTTCATCTAAGGTACCACTATGGCAAAAAGATCCAGGAGCTTTCTTTCTGACAACAGTGTGAATTTTTTTTGCTGTGGTATTTTCCTTTTTTCTTACAAATATCCAATCTTTGATACCTGTTTGAATTACGGTGATCTAAAATTTCCCAGTACCTTTTCGTGGTCATGCTGGCTAGCTTGTCATTCCTCACCCTGTATTTTTCAGTTTACAGGTTCCATGTACAAAATTGTATTTACTTTTTTAACACATTGCTTCTATCATCTCTAAATTTGTCAGTGCAATTTTGAACTCCAAGCTTTGCACTGCATTTCTAGATCCTTATGGGTTATTTGCTTTGTGAATTTAGTAAATGTAGTCTTCATTTTTCATCCAAGTCACTAATTAGAGGTGGAATGATGCCCAAAACAGACGCCTGCAAAGTCTCAGTTAATGCGTTCACCCACTGCTGATCATGAACTAGATGTTTTTTAATCAGCTATGCTCTGTATTCAGCACCAGTTTTAGTTTTCCTTGGTTCCTTAGTTCACCTGTGAAATGTGAAAGTAGTAAAAGCTTTATCAAAACATCTCTTCTGCAATCGGAGAAGGAAGTGAGATTGGTTTTACATGTTTTATTGCAGCTGAATCTGTATCACTTCTTCATTATCTTCAGACATTTGCAGTCTATTTCTTCCAGTATTCTGCAAAAAAAGGAAATTCAGGTTGTTGAGGAATTACAAGCCACTGCTTTTCTTCCTCTCTGAAACCAACCAATTCTTTTTTTCAAACCCATTCTTTTTTAGTTTCTGCACTGTCTGACTACCGTGAGTTTTTCAAAAAAAAAACTAAGGTGGCTAAGGTTTCTGAAATGGGGGGAATGGCAAGGGCTAGTCAGTCTTCTGGGTATGTTATTGGGTACAGATAAATTGGAAATACCTGACTTCTCCAAATACTGTCTATCCTGTCCTCCTACCAAAGTTCTTTCCACGTGTCACTGGTGTCAATGATCTGATTAACCTGGTATGGTTGTGCGATGAGTTTCAATTTTTACTTCCTGTTAAGTTTACAGAGGGCTGGAATGAAAATTTTCAAGACCACTGTGAACTGCAATGTTTAAGATTCTTAGTATCACTTCTCACCTTTTACTGAAAATAATCTAAGCAGTGATTTGTAGGGACTGTTGGCTACCTACAGGCTTTATATTTAGGCTGTAGGAGTTGAAGTGTGATTGATTTTCAATGTAGCTTAAGAATCTGAGCGACTTAGGTAATGCAGTGTGATTCAGCTATAACATTTAGTCACAAGAATGTAAATATGGCTCATTTTTGAATATTTTACCAACAGGAAGTGCAGATTTTCAGGTTTTCTTCACATCAGGTGTTTTAACCAAGTCAAAAAGGAGCATCCAAGAGTATATAGACTCTAAGTGGATGAGTAAGATGACAAATTGAGGCTTATGCAGAGCAAAAACTTTTACCTGGACAAAGAATTGACAGCTTTTAGATATAAAAACCTCTATTTTGCTGTCAGAATGAAATGTAATGCTACATGACTTGGCACAAAGTCTCTGTTTGTGTCTGAGTTGAAGGGAGAGTGGTGGTTTGTGATTTTTTTGGGGAGATTCCACAATATCTTTTGGCCCTGTAATTGCAGATTTGGGAAAGGCATCTTTTCAGAATTCATAGATCAGGTAAAGATTAAGGTTTCAGAAAGCTTCTTGTAATACAAAGGTTTTTCTTCTGAAAGCTGTTGCTTATGTAAAAGAAACAAGATTAGATTTTAGGTATAGAATGCCCAACTCCCATTTCCAGTGTCATCAAAAAGGTACCCAGCTGTCACTGCACATTGGTTTGACAGGTCTGGGCTCGAAGAAAGCCAGGAATCTGCACTATTTTTAAAGTGAAATTGAGATAAATGTGCAGTACATGTGTAGCTGTTAGACTAATTCTTCTAATTGTTTCTGTGGGTCTTCACAGAAGCGAACTTGATCCCCAGGAGCCTGTGAGTGCCCTGGATAATTGGCAGAGGAGGGTGGGGGTTGCTCCTTTATCCTCACAGTGCCTGGTCTGGCAGTCTCTCCCCACTGGCATCACTGGGCTCAAGTCAGTAAATTGTTGGTGACTATCCCTTAATGTTCATTCTGAACAATCACATGTCAAAACCAGGCGTTATGGATTTTTTGACATGTGGAGATAATGCAGTTACCCTCCCTTCATGATAATTTCAAGTCCACATACTGTCCTATGTGTGAGAAGGGAGATAGAATCTAGTCCTAAATATAATGGATGCAAGGCAAGAACTGAAGAGGCATTCACCACTTCTGGTTTAAATTGTAGTCTTTCTATAGAGAGACATATCTTAATTTACTTTATTTTTCTAACTCACTCGTCTCTGTTCTACATGGTGATGGGACACTTTAAAAGTTACAAAATCCCTGTAGAAAAAAACTTTTGATGATAAATCTGTAGAGTACATGAAAGCTGGAAGGAGCTATGGATTGAATTTACTAAATACATTTCACTTAGACTGTGTACCATTATATATATATAATACTGTATAAAATACATCCTACTCTACAGCACATGATATATACACATATTGCATGAAATATGTAGTACTACAGAGTGAGCATACGAAGAATCTATGTGATACTGTCTACACTACATGTATTTTTAGTGGCAGACAGATTTTTAACTCATTTCTGCTGCTTTTATTATATAAGTTTTGTGTATATTGGTAACAAGACTGCTTCATAATCTTTACTTTTTTAGATGAAAAAGAAATCCAGTGAAAGATGGTCCATCAATATTTCCAGTAATATTGCTACACCATTTGCCCTTCCCTAGCCATCAACTGCTGTTGCCATGAAGCTAATGTGAGGTGACTCATTTAGCAGCATATTATGGCATCACTGCAACATGATGTAAGGCACATCAGGCCTTATTAAATTAGCTTGAATTTTGCAGTATGACAGTAAGATTTTATGCACATTAGCACCACAGTTAGTGCTCCTTATGGGAATCTACTTCAAGTAAACATATTAAGACGTAATTTCAGGCAACTTTTCAGAAATTTCTCCTTTCATCACAATTTAATGTGGAACTTTAAAGGTTTGTATCTTGTCTGCAAATTTAGCAGTGTATTAAAGAATAAAATTGTAGCATGAAAAACTGTACTAGCTATTACCTCCTCCACAGAAAAAAGTTTATTTTTGTTAGAAAAAGAAGTTGTTTCTTAACAAAAACTATTAGAACTCTTGAAATAAACCCAAAAAATGCCTTTAGCACCAATTTCTTGGGCAATTTAACAGATGATCACTTTAGCAAAAGAAATGTTTGCAAGTGTATGTTACTTTGCCTTTGCATAGTCAGTAATTGGCCTCTTTAAAATTTAAAGAGACTTTAAAGCAGTTTGAGCAGAATTCAAATCTAAACAACAATCCTGCAGTGTTGAGGCAAGTAGAATCTCAGAGCACATCCTCTAACAGCCATCTCACAGGCTAAGGAAGTGTAATAAGATTACAATTCCAGAAATTTGAGCTGTCCAGGGAGAACATAAAAGCTCACTTTTATTGTGCATAGGCAAAAATGGCAGCTCTTTTTGTGTTATTGGTAGAGTGGTGAGGATTAGTCAAGCCAAAATGAAAACCAGTATCCATAGTGGGATGTAAATACCAGCTTAATGCATAGAAAAAAAATAACAGAACTAAATAGCACCAACTTACAATTATATACTTTATGAACATAATACTTTTAAGATGTGTATATAGTGTAATGGAGGAGATTAACTGATTTTAATTCTTTTAGTAAAGCATCAGGTAACACCTGGAAGTATAAGCATATAGATGGAAATGTGAATGTTAGGAGGTAAGAATGTATAAAAATGTATGTGGGAAGCAGAAGTGATTTTTACTGACAGAAAGGGAGAAGTAAAGAACAGTATGAAAAATGTAATTGGAAATACAAGTTTTGTAAGAAAAAAACTTGAAGTGACAAAAGTGAAAGAAATGAGTGATTGTGAATAGTGGGGTAGTGATTCACTGGTATCTGAAAGCTGACATATTACTTAAAATGTAAGAGTCAGAGGAGAAAAAGGTATTTGTAGCACATGGTATTTTAGAATGTGGTTGTTCTTCAGATGGGTCTGAAAGCACCCAGACAAGTTTTTCAGTGTGCAAGTGTAGCCTCTGAACAGCCACATCTCTGCAGTTGCTCCAAGGATGTTTGCTGAGGTTTCTGTTAAACAGTGTCTATGAAACAGCAAAAAGAAGCTCTTCTTCCTCACTGCAGGTGTATGTTTGAAGACGCTTTAGATGCATCTTCCCACTGAAGCAGAAAATTACATGATATTTCGGACCTTTCTGATCTGTGGAGCCTTAGGAAGACAACAAGCAGTGGCACCAGTTGCTTTTCTTCCTTCCTCACATAGTTTGAGACAGTATAGAGAGCATAATGTCTGTTTAAATCTGAGTAATACGGAGTTATGGAAGCATGAAAAATTTTAAGGCTTGTACATGTGTGGCTTTTCTTAATACCAGTATAACTAAAGCTGACAAACTGATTTTATTTTGTAAATTTTCTCTTTTTAATCTCCTCTTCTGTGACACTTTTGATATCAGGTGTCTCCCCAAAGCAGATTTTTACAGCTGAGCTATCAATCTCTAAGAAATGCAGCTGCCGAAGGAAAGGCTGACACAATGTTAACTGAAGCAGTGACTCTGGATTCTGCCAGCTGATACCATCTTGAAAGATTGGGATGGGGAGAGGGATATTTAGTTTAAGGGCAGACAGAATGCCCAAACTTAAGTTTATTTTGCTTCCTTTTACTTCTCAAGTAGAATCAAGCAATATGAACTTTTTCTTGATGGTGATTTATTAGAAGTGAATGAATTACTGTGCTATTGCGAAAATATCTCCTGTCTCTCAGCAGATAAGGAGCCTGGAGAACCTTTTTAGAAAGTAAAAATGAACTGGGCACAGGCTAGATTTCTTTTTCCAGAGCTGGAGGTGACCACCTGAAGTTAATCAGGGAAGACATTCTCCCCGGAATGAAGCGGGTAGCAGGTGTTAGGAATTCATTATAGTTGGAGGAGGGATGCTATTTATAAAGGGGGAGCAGTTCTGCAAGGAATCATTTTGAATGTCTTACCAGGCAAACTGTTTCTTGTCTTTGCCCTTCATTCTCATGCTATTTAGGTTTGGCAAATTTTCTTGCCATCTTTATTTTTTGATTGTGTTTGGTTGTATTTAAGGTTATGAATATCCTATAAATCAATATATGTGGTATCCTGCACATTGCTGCATAGGGAAGGAAAAAGCATGTTACACCATGGAGTGCAGATATAATTTCTTTGGTGAATTACTATTTGTGTCCAGCTAATCTGACTGCCTCAGAGCTGGGTGCTTCTCAATTACAAATTTATGGTATTAGTGGAGGATGGGAAAAATATCAGCTCAGACAGTCATGGCTGGGAGTACAGAACTATCTGAATGAGCTGGATTGCCCTTTGGATTTTCTTGAAGTGTTTATTCCTTTTGTCAGTAACTCCTCTAATATGTTAAGCCCCTATTTACCTTCCTTTCTTACTTCATAGGAGATGAAGTCCCTTCCTAAATTCCATCTGCACAGATAACTGTTCTCAGAAACAATACAGGCCTCAAGTAGAATTGGGAAGGGGGAGATGAGTGGTGTAGGCAACCTGTTACTGAGCATTTGCTTCCTGGGATGGGCTGGGAGAGACTACAGACCAGGCACTCAGGGAGTCAGGGATGGGAAGAAGCACAAGACCAGTTTTGTTTCCTCTTTTGTGGAACTGAACCATCCAACTTGCATTGATTTCAGTTGTGTTGTGGGGTGCTTTTCAAGGTGCTAGTGCTCCTGATGGCACAGATTTCTAAAGAGCAGGGAGAGAAGGACAACATTTATTAGGGGGAAGGGATTGTAGCCTGAGATATTTCCTTGGCGTGTCTATCCATTTCTTAGCACCCTAGTACTGAACTGAGCTCTCACTTGATCGTATGTGAAAGTATATGGGTCTTCCATGTTAATTCCTAACAGTTATCTGGTTGCTGCATTAATGAACACATAATGTTACACAAATTCTGACTTGGTGCTTAAGAGGGAGAGAGACTTTTTTCTCTTGGTTATGTGGGAGAGATGTACAGCTTCCAGTACTGTCTACATGAAACATTCTACTAATGGTCTGAAATATTTTTAAATCATTTTGCTGAAGATGCAGAGGGAGAAACAGATGCAAGAATAGTTTGAATTTTATAATATCCTTTATAGACTGACTTCTGTAAATAAGATTCAGTGTAAAATCTTTTATTATAGTGTTGACTCCTCATGCTCATCTTGTAATCATGGACAAAAGCAGCAAAGCTGGTACCAAAAAATTAAAAAGTAGATGAATAACCCCTCAGTAGCTTCTCTTCTGCATTTGGGAGTTCTCCGAAAACCTGCTTTTGTATAATCACAGTAAGGAAGCTGTTCAAATTACTGTTTTCATAATGTAGCGAAAAGATTCAAAGGCAAAGGGAGGGGTGCCTGACCTGTAATCACAATGCTTAGTAATGCCTTCCTAGAATTCAGTCAGCAACGCGAAAATACCTTGCCTGGGGGGATGAACGAAGACAAGCTGAGACAGCATAACCTCCGGGACTGGGCACCAACAGCAGCAGGGTGCTGCTTTAGAAGCATAAAACAGAATTTGTAGTCTTGCCAATATGCAGTATCAGTGTAGGGAAGCCAGTACTACAAAAGAGAAGGAAGAGACTTTCCAAAATATGTGTAATAATCAGGTGCTGTAAAGCCATTTAGATGCAGAAAGAATACAAGATGTTTCCTTCCCTTTGCATTTAATCTTTACTCTTCTCACTGCTTAAAGTCCATATATGCAATTCTGAATAAACTTCTTTTATTCTCTCCTCTGCCCTTGTGCCCAGTCCCAGTATATTTACATATAAACAGAATTTCCCTTAGTAGCAGATTCTGCTTAGGTACACACATGAATAAGCAGCTCGTAGTGATCCAGAAAAGCTTTGGTGTAGAAAGAGAATATATTGATAACCTGATATTCATTGGTGTTAACATTAACTGGAAAGACAGTAAAACTAAATGTTATTTTGTTTATGATGTGGCATCACTTTGGTTGTTGGTACCCTAGGTAGCTGTTTTTTAATCCGGTGAGCTAGATTAGCCTGATTACACTGGCAGGATGCAGTTGATGGATGACTGTCATTATCTTCTCAAACCTGCATGATACTTTAGGTATAGGAGATGATAATTAAATTTTCAAGAGACTACATTGAGATTATAAGATCTAAGTATTTTTTTAAAATGAGGAATATGTTCGCAATTATCAACATGTTGTTAGAGGATCCTCTCCTGAGATCTTTTATTAGCAACCCCTTATTTCCTTGAAATTGATCAAGAAAAAAAACCTCAAGTTATCATATAATACTTTAGATGTTATTTTGGTTTTCTAATTCTGATATTTTCTTCCTCCCGAAACAGTCCAAAAATATATCTGATCAAATCTATTGGTAATGGCTTGAAGATGTACAGGTTAGCACAATATATTTAATGAAACCTTGTTTGAGACAAAACACTAGAGAGGATCATAATTAATGCCTCATTTTCTGCCAGTTGCTATTGATTACTCATTCAGAGTCCCTTTGTTCTCAAAATGGTAACACTGTATTTCACATTACTATTTGATGATATTCTCAGGATGGGATTCTTTAACAACATGCTGATAATTGCAAACATATCTCTAAAAATTTAAATTTAAAATGAATTTACATCATATGTCAGTGTTTTTCCAAATTCAGCTCCTATTTTGGAGTGCATATTCATTACAGTTTCCAAAGACTGGAGACTTGAGTAAAGTGAAATTCAACACTTTATATCTTTGTTATATTTTTGGCTTAAACTGCATGACGTGGAACTTGAGTGAATGGTATTTTTGCAGCCCAAACCTCTGTACTGTACGAGGCTCTCACAGTCAATTACTTGTTAATGTGTTAATTTTGTTCTAGATTTTCCTTTGGAAATACAGTAACAAAATATACAACTTAGCTGTGGGATTTTGCAAGTTTAGCAGAGTTGAACTTTTCCATTTTGTTACATTCTTTTATTTAGCTGATGCAAATTGTCCTGTAAGGCAAGACGTGCAATATTGAGACACGTTATATACATGCTCTAAGTCATCCAAATGGCTCACTGAGTAAAAGGACATGTACATGAAACTTGTGCTCTACCCAGGGCAACATTTCAAGTTTACAGTAAGGCAAGGAATGCACTTGCCATCTGTTCTGTGCACTTCTGAGAAACACAGAAATGCCAAGTGAATTTGTCAGCGACTGTGCCGGGATAATGGAGGGATTTGATTGAGATGAGTGGTGTTGCATTACATTATTTTGTAAAAGTAAAGTATCGAAGCTGCCAGTTTTCAACTAAACGCTGAAGTCCTTTTTAATTTTTTATTTTACCTTTAGACAATAGGGACAGACTGACTGCTAGGACTCAAAGCTTAAACTTTATGAAAGGCAAGCTAATGAAAAAAATGGGAAAAATAAAATCTAGTCAAATCTAGTTGACTGTTGGGGAGGCTTTCAAGATCTAAGTTTGCAGTTGGTAAGTTGCAGCTCTCATTTCACTGCCAAAGCAGCCTGCCTTATTATGCCAGCATAATGGGCCTGTCATAATCAGTTGCATATAATGGGCTAATGCTTTTATCCTCAACCATATTATTCTTTTGATAGAAAATAATGAATAATGTAAAGGCACACAGTTGTGTTTGGATGAAACTATTGCATAGTTTGGCTATGGCTGCACTAGGAAAATTTGAGTTCTTAGAATATTTGCCAATGTTTGCATTTAAAAAAAGAACGTGAACAAGATTTAGACCAAGAAGCACAAGGCTAACTGCCTACAGCAAATACATTTTTGAGAAGGTAAAGCTTTATGTAGGTAGTGTATGGGGTGTGTTTGTTAAAACTTTGTTTATTTTGCAGGATAGCTGGGCTTTCCTGTCTACATATAGCCTAAATGCTGGAGAGCTGCAAGGAATATTACATAAGGACATCTGTAGGCCCTTACTTGTCGACAATTTTTTTTTTATTAATATCAAAGTAAGAAACTCAAAGAAATGTTTACCAACATATTAGAATTCTGCTGGCTGGTGTCCTAGAAGTTCATTGAAGGCAGAGCAGTGTTATGGCATCAAATTGTATATAAAGATTCACAGAGTTGGCCTGGGGAAGAGAAAACTTCCAGATTAGTCAAACTCTTTTTTTACTTTTATGCTTAACTTCTTTGAATTTAAAAACCATTTTAAAATATGTCAACTAAGGAGGTTTTTTTTCATCTCAGGCATATCATTTGGTATAAGCATGTGGTTGATTGGCTTGTTAGTTTGAATGGAAGCTCACTTTGCCTGCACAGAAGTGCAGCTGCAGTGCAAAGTTACTTGTTTTCTATTACAAAGGTGCATAAGTACACCCCTCTTATGTAGATATGATTCTTTTCCCCCCACCTCGTCCTTGCAATGCTTGAATAGATGACTCCTCTGCATTTCATTTTTTTGAGAATACTCTTTAGGAAAATGACCCCTTTAAAGCATTTGTTGAGATAGTGGCCCTGGTGAAAGCCTCTCCTATTTGGGTCAGGCCATGCCGTTTCCCCTGGGGCTGTCAAAACTGTTTCCTGGTTTCCCTGAAAGGAATAAATCTGGAAAGTAAAGCAGTCATGTTTACCTCTTTTCCTCTCTTCTCCTTGGAACCAAGCTTGTTGTGTTCTTACTTGATTGTAATAAAAGCCTTTTTTTCTGCTTTTTTTCCTTTTAATTTGGTTATTGAACACTCATTCCCGAGGGAAAATACTGCTTTAAATAACTTCTTGTATATCTTGAAACTGGAAGTATGCATTGTAAAATCCAAAGAGGCAAATTTTTAAGGGTGATGCCTGTTTCTGTACAACAGTAGTACAGACAAGGACTCAACAGCATTCAGGAGAATAACCAGTCATTGATTATTCTTTAGTAATTGGATCCGTGCTTGGCAGATGAGGTTCAGCGCGAGTGTGAACGTTCTCAGTGGAGAATGCTGCTAACTACGTATGTAAGTGATCTGCCTCTGTGCAGGGACCTCGGGCACTTAGTCAGGAGAAGCTTGATGCTGATAATACAAAGCTTTTTTGCTATCCTCAGTGGTATTTTTGTATTCCTTTCTTTATCAGATGCCCTTAGGAAAGGATCAGTCCTAATCAATATTGCTTCTGAATTGTTTCAAACGGGCAGAAAAATCAATGAGCTGAACTAATGACATCTATTTTTGTTTTGGTTTGGAAGACAGAGGAACAATTATAAAATCTTAAACAGATGCTTCATTTGATTGTAGAAATGGTAGAAGAGGGTTGTAGTTTTGTGTTGTTTGGGTTTTTTTAATATTTTTTTTAATAAAAAATTCGTACCCAAACACAGTATAGATCAGAAAACTTCTTTAGAGTGTGTTGCACATGTTGAGGTTTCCTGGGTATGTACTGTATTTCTTACACACTCTGTTGTACTAGCCAGGCTGCTTTGAAATTCAGGACCCAGAGAAAACGTCAAGAACTGGAATGCTTAGGACAAGAGCAGGAGTGGCAAATGTCATGAAGTAAAGGTTGGAGGTTAAGTCTAGAAAACATATAGAGCCCTTGCTTTTTGGAATGACTTTGTAGAAATGAATTTAAGAGTGGTGTGGGGGTTTTTTTTGGTAATTTTCCCTCCCTCTCTCCTGATGAGTAGGGGAGCAGAGGAACTGAGAACCCTCACACCCCTTTTTTGGAGGCATCTGTGTGTATCCCGTTGTGTTTCCCAAATGACTGCCAGTGACCAGAAGGAGATGCTGAGGGGGTAGCAGGGGGGTTGTCTTTGGTGTGACTGGGACATAGTTCCTGATTGTGTTTGACAGCTGCTCTGAAGGAGCAGGGCAGGACTGTCCGATCTCCGGAGGTCCCTGCCGGCCTCAGTGGTGCTGGCATTGTTTGAGTGGGACCTTGGGTCTGCTGCTTGAAAGGACAACTATCTCTGCTTCCTCCCTGACACACACGCTGTGTAAAGACATTTTCCTCAGTCCTGGGTATTCTTGGTCAAGAAGGTCAAGTCTTGGGCTAAGTGGTTTCATTTCTTCTTTTGGTCAGTGTTGGTTTGGAGGAGCTGCTTTTCACAAAACATTGCCCAGGTTCCCTGTATAGTGTTCACAACTAGAACTGTAATAAGTGTTTAGAATAATACCTTTGTTAAATTCAGATTTATACTGAGTAAGCCAGATATTTTGATTTTTATAATGTTTTCTGCAAAACAGTAAAATCTTACCTATTTGACAAAGGCAAAATTAGCAAATCTTGGAACATACTGCAATCAGATTGCCCCCTGCATGTATTTGCTGTAGGCTTTTGTCACTCTCTATCAGAGGATCTCATTTCAATATGAGTTTTAGATTAACAATTCTGATTCAAAGACTATTTTATTGTAACAATAATAATGAAGAAATGGAGCTGAGAGGAAGCTATTTCTATGCATTAACATTTTTAATAATGAACTTCGATCTTCAAGCTTTTATATGAAATAGTTAACACTTTTAAGCCCCCTTTAATTTGTAAAAGGGTGACTATTTCACATCCCACTCTATTCAGTTAAAATATAAAATTTTTCATGCTCAAATTAGTCATCAAACAAGTAAAAGAAATTTCAGTAGTGACATGATGCAAAACCATTTATCTGGAAAAATGCTTATTTTATATATATTCTGTAACTGTGTATGAACTCTGTATTTTCTGCTAATCCCAGTGCATTGCAAGGTAGAAGGGATTTAGTACTTTACTGAGAGCTGTCTGAGTTAACATCGTCTTTCACAAGTCATCACACTAAAGAACCAGCTTAAATGATATAATGTAATCCAAAAAATACATTTGTTTATGAATTAGGTATCTGGGCCTTACAAGGAAAGCTGAGGAAAGCAGTGACCTCTGCACCTATTCCAGTGGGCTGCTGTAGCCCTGGGAGGCAGCAGCACTGCAGTAGTTCCTGCCCCTAATCCAGCCCAGAAGTGGGTTTGTGTGACAGCCTTGGGAAGGTGCTGGTGTCTGTGGGCTGGTCACTGGGAGTGGTTTGAGGGGAGGAGGAGCATTGGCTTGGGAGCACCAGGTCTGAAGGAGGAACTCTAGTTAGGTGGGTTTTGGTGTAAAAGTTACTCCAGTCAGCAGTTTGTGTCTTAGCATCACCTAGCAGTGAAATGGCAGTGCAGATGGATCTGAGCAGAACACCCCTGTTGTCCTGCCATCCCACAGCCGTGTTTTGCCCATTTATAATGGGAAAGCTGCACAAGGTAATGACTGTGTATGAAGAAGTCAAATCACTTGCTCCTGAAGGCTGCTGGATCCATCATTCCATCCATCCATTAAAACACTGTCTGACTTGGCAAACATTGAAAGCCAAGTGACTTTAGGTATTTGTAAGGCAACAGCCAAGGTTCAAGTGCAGTGAGTGCATTTTTACCACCTGGTAAAAGGATGTTTTCTCTACAAACAGTTCTGTGGGTTTCACTCCAAGTCAGGATTTTCAGACTAAAACAAGGCTAAGTGTAGCATCAACTGTGGAAAAAACCTGTGTTCTTCTAAATCACCAACATTCATTTTAGTTTCATAGAGGAAATACAAATAATGTGAGGTCAAGCAATATATAATGCACTTATTAAATGTTTAGAATGTTTTGGTGTTTACTGCATGAAAAGGGAACAAAAAGGGTAGGGTTCAACTACATTGTTAGTTTCAAGTTTTTAAAATATCATAATTTTTTATGTTCATTAAACTACTCTGTTCTTTTGTCTGCATTTGATTTTTTTGGACCGTTTTATTCCATGTTTTTATGAATGTAATATAAGTCTGGAGTTCTAAGTATGTGCTAAAACCTAATGTCACACTATAAACTCGTAACAGTTTTTATCAATTACGTTCATATTGTGTAATAGAAGAGGTGTTAGATTGCAAACTAAACAAAGTATTATGATTTTTGTTTAAAATTTAAATATGAATTGATTCTTTCAGATGTTAACTGAAATGGTTACACTTTTTTGGAAGCCAGACTTGCTCTGCCTTTCACAATTACGTTATAGTAAATACTCTGAACGCTAATTTCAAAAAGTCAACATTTTTTTGAAGTCCAAGATCTTCACTGAAAGCCCAGTAAACTCCTGTAAATGCCAAGAGCAGTGGTTAGTAGTTTGTTAGCCTGGTATATTAACAGCTGCATTATTATAGAGCTTAATTTTACTTTTTTCTGTATATTTCTGTAGTCTAGTCTGCTTCGGTCCGATATGGGGCTTGGAAGTCCAGGCCAGCTGTCATCCTCTGGAAAACCTGGAACACCTTACTACCCATTTTCTGGCACAAATCAGCGCCGAAGACCACTTCATGATTCATCAGCTCTTGGTAAGTAACAGAGACAGTTTTTAAACTTTTGTTCATGATGCTCTTCTGCAGACTTTATTTTTTTCTTTAACAGTTCATTTTATATACTGGAGATGGCTTTGTACTGAGCAATTGAAATGACACTGAACTGCTATGTAAGAGAAAAACTAGAATTATTAACGTTATCTTTGAGACAGTAGCTTGTATTCAACCCTGGTCAGTATGGCTTACAAAACAAACAAGAAACTCTAATAAAACCTTTAATTGCAAAAGCAATAATGACAGATGGATAGGAGCTGATGACCAGCTGAGTGCCCTTAACCTGTGCCATCATTAACTCCTGGAAATGCCTGACCTTGGGGTCATTACCATTATTTAGTAGGGGAAGGACACAAAGGGGAAACAATTATCCTTTTATATGCTAAAAGTAACTTTATTCAGGGCAATATATAGTTCATTGTAATTGGTTCAACATGCCTTTAAATATCATAGCCATTGGAGACTAGTAGCTTATCCTAAAATCAAACTACCTTGCAAAATATGTAGGCGGGAACTTGGTTAAAAATTGTTATAATCCGATAACAATATTAATATTTTACTCTGAAGATACTTAGAGGTGAATGGAATTTTCATACTTGGTCGTAGACATTGGTAATATTTTACAGCTCCCTAATTCTGTTGAATCAGAGAATCAAGAATGAGCCAACTGTTCTGTAGTTTCTGCTGTAGGACTGCTGTGAATAATTGGGTGTGCAAATTAAAAAACTCTTTTGGTATTAAGAAAGACTGTAACCTTATATTCTAGTTATATATTTATTTATATAATTACATAAACTTATATTCTAGTTACCATATATTTCATTGTTAGTATGCTATGTCATTAAGATTTCTCTCATTAAATGTTTGAGTTTTTAATGCCCCTCATTCTGTGTATCATTTCTCCTCCACAGTAAAAATCCTGTTTGTTGGAACCATGTAACTCAAACCATGCTTTACCCAAAATAAGATTTTCATCAAATGCAAATTGCTTCTTCAAGTAGCAGTAATATTAACTACAACTGCAAACTTCTTGGGCAGTAAAATAGTCCTGAACATGCTTGAAATAGTTTTTTAAGTCTTTAATTGTAAAAATATTACTTTGGAACTTAATCCTAAACATGATAGAATCATCAAATCGTTTAGGTTGGAGATGATCTCTAAGACCAATGAGTCCAACCATTAACCCAGCACTGCTCAGTCTGCCACTGGCCCATGTGCCACATCTCCACATCATTTAAATCCCTCCAGGGATGGTGACTGCACTCCCAGGCAGACTGCTGCAGTGCCTGACAACCCCTTCAGAGAAGAAATTTTTCCTAACATCAAATCTAAACCTCCTTCAGTGCAAGTCGAGGCCATTTCCTCTTCTCCTAATTCGTGTGTGTATATATGTGTTTTAAAATACTGTTTCTGTGTAACTTCTCACCTTGTTGTCAAGACAACCACTGTTGAACTGGGGTTGTCTGTCTTTATGGTGGTGTTGTAAGTATTCACCTTGCTCAGAATATGAGAAGGAACAAGCAGCAGTTCTTCACATCTGCTTCTGAAGAGGAACAGTCTTAGCAAAGTTTCAGTGAAATTGTTTACTGCTTGAAAGGGGGTTTGAACTTTAATAGAAAGGAGTTGGGTTTTATCATGATGATGTTTTAGCCCACGTTGAACTGGTTTTAGTGAGAAACTACTTCTAGTAGTAACTTGCTCTGGTTTTAAGTATCAGGGCTCTGTTAGAGCATGACTTGGGGTGCTGGGCAGAGTGTGCTCATGACATGTGCAGAAAGGTTGTGGTGTGAAGGGAGTCCTGAATGAGATTGTCTGATTTCTGTTGTATATTTGAATACGTGGCTCAGATTTTTATGCAACTATATAGTTTTGTGCAAACTATATCTGGTAAGTTCCAGATATTAAATTCAACAAAATGAAGCAAAGTGTGGTGTTTTCAGAGTAGTACTGATTAGTTTTTCCTTTGAAAGAGAAGTTTGAGGGGTATAAACCTGTTCAAACTGGTGATATACCTCCTTCTGTCATGGTTGAATCTGGAGATTGTAACCCAGGATATGGCAGGTGGTGGTTACAAATTTATGGAAATGTTTTTCTAGGAATGTCAGAAGGAGGAAGTACGCTTTTATCTCAAGTCTTTTGTTCCAGTGGCTTGAGAAAGGATTGCTGGTTTTTTTTTTTTTTTTTTAATGGACTGGTTAAGTGTTGCAAACCTGCTACCCGAGAATTTTAAACAAAATCAGATTATGGCCATTTTATCCCTGACAAGGAGTGGCCTTACCAGAGTTATAACAAGCTGTCATTAAATTTCATACTACATTGCATTGAAACCAACCAGTGTTCTCTTCCAGGTGACACTCTCAATACAATGTAAATATCTCTTCCAGAAGCCCTTTTCTTTTCTTTTTGAGCGTGCCATATAGGGAATGATCAGAGTAAAGATATCCAGCAGATATTTCACCTTAATCTCACCTTTATCTTGTTACATCATCACAAATGTTCTGAATGAAAATAACAAAATGGGAATTTCATATTTTTAATTGAAGACTCTATTGGTTACCTGCAGAATTGGTAATCTTGCCAAATACTAATCTTAAAAACATGAGTTAAGTTGTTGTTTGCATGCCCTCTTTTCGATTGATTTTATTAGTAGCTGATTAAACTGGTTCAGATTCTTGGTTTAGGTAATGAAATTGTTGGGTGTGTGGATCCACCCTTAATATAACAAGCTGTCATTAAAGGTGATGTTACACTTTTACATCACACTTTTGTGATGTTACAATAACTGTTGAAGAAGGAAGCAGATTATAATGCTTCCAACTTTACTATTACATGCAAATTTGAATTGTATTGCCTCTATTACTTAAGGAAAGTAATTAGATCATTAGATTTGCTATTTGTTTACAATCTTGGTATAGTCTAAAAGCTATGAAATTTACATCATGTTAGTATTTTTAGAGTTTAAGTCATATTTTAAAAAGTCAAATTCCTTTTTGTAGTTCTGTCTTTATCATGAACTGCAGAAAGGAAAGAATTTCTCTTGCTAATCAGTCTCGTTTTCCTCCTCGTATATCTCAAAACCTTACTTGGTTTCTTGGCAAGTGAGGTGATCAGTGCACCATTCAGTGTTACTGTTCTTAGGAGTAACTGCTTTCCTTCTGGAAAGAACTGGAAGTAACTATTCAGCAAAGCTTTATGTTAGAGAAGAACATTAGAATTGTTATTTGTATTGTATTTGTATTGATGTGAAAGACAAATCTCATTGACAGAGAATAAAAAATGCATGAAATTTGAAAAAAAGTAATTCATCATGGAAAGAAAAAACTATACAGTGCAGCTATTCTTTTTCACCCATAATGTAGATATTTAATAAAATGTTGTTTTTTCGTGTACAGATCCTCTACAGACAAAGAAAGTAAGAAAGGTGCCCCCTGGTTTGCCTTCTTCTGTAAGTACTCTGTTTTTTACTTATAGTAAAAAAATTGGGCTCAAATTGCCCTCTCTTTACCTGCCAGACATACAAATTACTTAACTTTAGCACTAGGAAGGCTGTCTGCTGGACATGAAGAGCTGGGCTAGGTAATTGGGAGTGGTTCTGCAGGACTAAATACACATTTGATGTGGAATTTTCAGATTTCATAGCAGTGATTTGTAGCTCGCTCATATGCTCCTACCCACTTGTCCCTGTCATTTGAATTCCTCTCTTGGGAAGAGAGCTGGGCCAGGAGCTGTCAAAGAAGATCTCCTGTACAGGTCTTTTGATGTTTAATTAGTCATTATGTTGCTGAACAGGAGGACAGACAGAGATTAATAGCTGAGAATCTTAGAAATTTACATTTGTAATAATCCCAGTGGAGCTGAAGACATTAAGATTCGGAGGACATGTACAGCTCAGCTTGCCTCAGTAGGACTGAGGTTATTAATATGCATAAATCACCGAGTCAGATGTTCATTGTGAAGCCCTGGTGGATTTTAAAGCCTTCATTAAGCCTTTCCTAACTTCAGCCTAGCATCAGGAAAGCTTTCAAGCAACTAGTTTGTTGATCCCTCTTTGCTTGAAAATTTATCCTTCGAGAATAAAGGGCTTTGATAAAAAAGGTTGGAAGGGTTTTGGTGGAAAAAAATCATTAATGGCTGTGATAATCTAATGCTATAGGGGTGTTTTGTGGTATTAAATATGCTTTATTCTTAAAAGGAAGAAAATTGTTTATAAATGAATCTGCATTTAAAAATCCACGTGAAGTGAAAAATCCCCAGTGAAGTGAAGGACAGAATTATTTTTTTTCCCTGCTCAGAACAAACAGGAGGGGAGGGGGAAGCTCCGCTGCCTTGCGGGATACATCTCTTTGTTGTGTAAATGGATGTTGGGCTTTTATTTGGCAGTACTTAACACATGGGCGCAGGTGCACTTGGATGAGTCATAACTCAAAGCCGGATAGGCTGAATAGAACATACTGCACAGGCAACAGTAATATAGTGGGAGCAAAATGGGTCTGATCTTTTTATTTTGTATTGAGTCTGAAGTACGGATGGTGTCTTCTAGTCCTTGCATCTCCCCTGTTCTCTCCTCCCTCTCTGTCCCTTCTCCCTCCCCCTGCTCACGATGATATAGACAGAAAGCGGGATCTGAAATCCTATTTTAACTGTACTTCCAGATGGAGCTGAGATAGTATGGATAGCCTGGGGCAGCTGTGCTCTGAACCTGCAGCCTACCTGGAAGCCAGGATTGCAGCTGCAGGCACTCTTAAAAGCTTTTGCTTGCATAAGCACTTGGGCCCCACTAGAGGCTGAATAGCTGCTTGATAAACAAAATGAACACAATGCCTCAAATCATTATTCCCGAGGCCAGGAATATTCTTCTTTCACCCCCCCTCCCTTTTTCCCCCCCTTCAGCAGCAGCTAAAAATAGTTTGGCAATTTACATTTTAACAGTTGCATGTTATGTAGGGTGGCTTTACAGTCTAGCAGATGATTTCTGCTAGATTAACAAAAATATATTTAAAATGTCAGAGAAGCTAAAACACATAGCAATGCAGTTTTCATGTAATTTATTACTGTAATTCTAGGCAGTAATAAAGCCTATGCTACATGTTTAATATTTAGTAGCATCAGCCAGGTAAAGAGATGCTTTCATTTTGGAGAATGAAAGATTTCTCTCGTTTCTCCTACAAGGTTTAATTTTAACAAACTGTACTTTTCAAATGGTTTCCATTTAATTCTTCTTCTGTAAGAGTGGAGTCAATAAAATGCTGATAATTTTATTTGTATTAACATTGTACCAATCTGTGCAATTAAGTGCAGTTACTGTGAATAATCAATGATTGTGATGCTGTAGGTTTTAAGCACTGCTTCTCTGTATTTCAATGCTTTCACTGCTGAACAGAGCCTTGAAGTAAAATGACATGTTACCAAAAAAAACCAAATTATATGAGATATGACGTGTTTGGAAGATGGCACAAAACTAAATTTCACTGAGCATCATGTGAAATTTGAGTAGATAATTATGTAAGTGTAGTCTGTGTTTTAAATTTACTGTGTAAGAAGTTGGAGTGTATAATGGGAAAGATAGAAGTTGCTTTCACTAATAGATAATGCACAGTAGTTTAATTATAATATGAAAAGTCAAAGGAAAGATGATAGTTAATTTTATTATACAAATCTGTATTTGTTAATTTTTCAGTTTCTAAAGTACTGGTTTCTGCAATGTTTTTGTTAGTATAGGGCTACCATGTCAACGGATACTCAGCAGTAATTTGATTTCCTAGATAACTGTAATTTAATAACAATCTTTTAAGAAATAATGATTTTAAAAAAGCAAACAACCCTTCATCTAGTTTGTTTCTTTTTCTCTTGGTTTTATATGGTACTTTCTGAAATTTCTTGTTTTGAGGTTTATCTTTTTTCATGTCTTCTTATCAGGGCCTAAAGTAAAAACAGTGACAGAGAAAAGTGCTGGTGAACTGTTTAGCTACTTTCTGGAATGCAACTCCATCCGAATTTTTCCTTTTATTGTAAAAATTAAATGTACCAGGCAAAGGCATTTTTAAGTTTTTGTGTTGTGAGTTGCTAAGTGGTGACTCATTGCCCAAAACATTTTGAATGTTGATATGCAAGCATTTATGTTAAACTACAACTACTAAATTTAAAGCCTTGCAGGGAGGTCAGAAACTAAAAAATCAGCAGTTATTTTTTTTTTCAAGCAGGTTTGAACAGCAGGATTGATATGCTGTTCCTATTGCAGCAGGGGTGGGGAGCAATACTGTTCAGTGAGTTACATTACCTTCAGAGATTCAAAACTGTTGTATTTCTGAGAATTTTTCTGATTGTAGCAGTTACCTTGACTAAGGCAGACACCAGTAACATCGTGGGACTTGAAACCAGTTGTAAGTAGTCGGTGAGGCAGAGTCAGGAAGGGCAGAGGGTCAGGGGTTCTGAAGAGTCTGCAGAGGGAAAAGACAGACAAGGTTCACTCAGAAATGCCCAGGGATTGCCACCCAAAAATGGATGGGCTGTGGGCAGAAATGTACTATTTACATGTGGAGTCAGATAATATTTCAAACTAGTATTTATTAGTAGTACCATAATTGGTGGCTATCATGAGGTCATAATTTTAAGAAAAACACTGTGAATATCTATCATCATTCTTTTGCCATTTAATTAGTCTCATATCAGAGAAATGGCCTGAAATATGTTGTATCTCTTGATTTTTGTTACAGAAGATGAGCTGTGACACACAGGCACAAATGTCTGCTTGTTTTCCGTGTAGTGACATTTCCAACAAATATTTAGAGTATCTTAGATTTTCCATAGTACCTGAAATGATGAGTTAATATTAACTTTAGATTGCACTTATTAAATAAAAGCTGGTCAAATTAATATTTTCTGATGCCAGTGATCTCTTTCTAAAGTTGAACTCATACTTTATATTTTTCAATACATTTAAAATGATTTGTAGTTTGGAGTTCCTCGTGTATCACCCTCTATAGTGTGTGTATAGTCCATGGGTGCTAATTTATTGCAATAATTACTTATGATGCAAAGATACAGAAAACTTGGTTTGCGTGCATGGAACTCCCTCCCACTTAAGACACCTTTATTTTAGTTTCCAGATAGTCTTTTAAGACTGAGCTTCTAGAGGTATTTCAAGACATATCACATAAAGATACCAAGGTACCAGAAGGTACCAGAAGAAAAACAATAGATGTTACTGCCTTCTGTGCTCTCTCCTTCCTCTAGCCCTACCAAGGGCTAAAAGGAGATTATTTAAAATGATGGAGTGGAAAGTATCTTCTGAATGTGTGAAATCCAGTTTTTGAGAGATCAATGCTTAGATTGTATTAAAAATAATATAAAATTCACCACACTGTGTGGACTTTCTTTAGAGTCATCCTCAATATTAGCAATTTCAATGTGTATTGAAGTGGCCCAGTGTAAAGCAACATCTTTAGAATACTTTTGTGAAGTCTGTGGCTCTGAATAAAAACTTCAGAGCATACTTTGTGTGATGTTGAACTGACTGTGATAATGTGTTGAATTGACTTTCTAGTGAGACTTTTTGGATAAGATTTTTTTCCCCGCTGTCCACAAATGGTGCCCAAATGTAAAAAGAGGCATTTGGTTTGTTCCGATCTGTTCTGAATTGCCTTGTGCATTCAAGTGATACATTCAACTGTCACTTGTCTTCAGTATCTAAAGCTCTCAAAGACAGCAGTGACTTGCCTGACCCTTGCCTCTGATGCTGTGCTGTGTGTTAGAAGGCAATTTTAAATAACAAAACGGAGTAAATAAATCCTTATGGATAATGCAACACAGAGCTTGCAATTTTTTTTTTCCTCATGACTCAGTCTTCCATCTCTGCTTTATGCTTGTTCTTTGGTCTGAAGGGATAGAGTTTTTAGGGCCTTGCTCTAATTGCTTTTTAAGCACCGTGTTCATCTATGAGTCTGAAAATAATGCAAATACATGAAACATCCAACCCCTAAATTATGTTACAAACCAAGTAAAAGGGTTTGGGATTTTATGTTTATTAAGAAAAAGATCTGATTTTCTGGTGAAATTACTGTAGGGTTTTTTTTCAACATGGTCTTTATTTGAAATCTATCTCAAAACCACAGTAGCCTCATATTATAACATCCCACCTGCTCTTTGCTACATGAGAACATTTAGCTGTCATTAAACAACTAAGCAGTCCATTGCAAAGTCCTGCTGTGAGAGTTCAGATCGAGTTATCACTGAATTAGGGTGAAGGTACTTGAGTAACCCTCTCTTAATAGCTTTTTAAAAAATTTCAATCGGATCATTTTTCCAGACTGTCCTGTCATCTGACTGTGGTGAACTATGGTGAGGTTGCTCAACTGAAAGATGATCTCAGTAAAATCCTGTGTACACATACATATGAGGAATATATAGTGATGTCAAATTATTTCTCTGTGTTTGGATTTACTGGAGATGCTTTAAAGTTTTCACAACGTATCTAAATGAACATATTGGATGCTCCTAGAGTGTAGATTTGCATAACAGAACCTAAATTTGTGCATGGTTAGAAAAACTTAAAAAAATAAAGACTGAATTGCAGTTCATGTAATTTAGGGAGAAGTTCTATGGAATTTCTGCTTTACCTCAAAGATGAATGTGTGCATTACTGTGGTGTTTTATCACAATAGATAAGGATGCAAGGTTTTTTGAAGACTATTTCTTAATATCTTTTGCTTGATAATACTTGTGGCTTTGGTGGGAAGACTTTTACAATCCGTGAAGTCAGCTAGGAAAGTGGTGAGGAACATTGTGTTGCTGGACTTTCATGTGCTGCTGAAGTGAGTGGTTTCCCTTCTGTTTCTTGCTCAGCCCAAATGTGGGGCAGGTGGCTTTGCCTCTGTCCTGGCCCTTTGTCAGAAGTGGCCAATACAAAAAAACCCCGAATGCTTTATCAAAAGAACAGTACTGAAGTTAAAGTCATCTTTATATGACTTCTCAGGTGTAGATGTGTCTTTACACAACGGAGCAACGAAACTGAATTAAATTACCTCCTGCTTTAGTGCCACAGAATTTCATGTGAAGTCAGGTCTTACAAAGCAAGTTGGAGATGTAGTTCTGGGCCTTCATTCCATTTACACAGATAGCTGGGATTAGTTGCTAGTGTTTTAGTCTTTGTACGGCAGCAGTAGCAGATTTCCAGCTGTGGATGACAAGGATTGCCCGGTTGGCTGTCGGTAGCTCTGGGCTTCGTTTGCAAAGCGACTTTGCCGAGCAGCAAGTTGGAGTAAAGCAAAGGGGGCGGTGCGAGGCGATGTGTGCCGAGGCACAGGTACCTCCGTGCGCGGAGCTGCGGTGACACGGAGCTGCGGTGACACGGAGCTGCGGACCGAGGCGGGCACGCTGCGGGTGCGGGCCCACCTTGTGCTCTGGGGCCCCCTGCAGGCCGGTGGCGCAAGTGCGGGACCCGCGCGTGGAAAGCACGGCCGTGGGGCGGGAGGGGCGAGTTCTGGTGCGGGGCTGGGCCGGCAGAGGGACCCCGCAGTCGCTTCGCGGTTCTTCGCGTAAATTTCCTGGCCATGATGAGTTGATGTGAAGCGATCTGTAATTCAGGTAGTTTTCTGCGAGTTTCAGTAACAGCCTTGCTGAGTCGTTTAAGGTTTTAAAACTCTTTTTAGGTCTGTACACGTTTTCAGCACGTTCTGTGATGATGATTATGTCGCTTCCGATAGGATAATTTGTTACCTCGGGATAATAAACATGTTTGTTTACTTTTTGATGCAGGTATGGGTAGTTAATGCCTTCATAAAGAGGCTTTCAGACCATAAGTGCTTCATATTTTCAGCAAAATAACAGAACTTTCTGAACTTTGTGTTCGAAAGATTTTGAACCAAATTTTAAAACTTCCTCAAATAAATTATTTTGTGTTTGATTCTAAAGAATGTGATATACAGCACTTTTTTTCTTCATTCTTTCCATTTAGGAAAATATTCATGTAATAAATATCTCATATAACATTGGATAAATTCCATTTTATTATTGACTAAGTTCAATATTATTCGGAAAACCACTGAAAGAGAAAGGTTCAAGCTCTAGTTTCCATTTAAAAAAACCTCAGTCCTTATTTTTTACCCATACCTGCCATAGGTAACTGGAGTTTTTTGCAGAAAAAAAAAGAGCCCAAATCAACAACAAACCCCCCAACAACCATCCCCCAACCCCATAGTATTGCTAGGTAAAAGTAATGGATAGCAATTAGTATCAATTTCATTAGTATTTGCTGTCTATACTTCATCGTTTCAAACTGTTCCTTTTCCCCCTGATTATAGTAACATGAATGTTAAATGTGCAGTTAAATACAACCCCTTTGAAAAGGAAAACCACCAAACTAGTTTAGCTCTTGCATAGATGAGTAAATTAATTTGCTTAAAACATCTTGCTTTGGATGTTGGGAGGGGGATTACCTATCAAATTTAATCCACTGGGTTATTTTAAATTGCCTTCCATGCAGTTTATCTGCTGCCTCTCTGCTGAACAGCATGTTTGGTGCTTGGTTAACACAGAAGGCTATCCTTCCAGGGTTTTAAAACAAATTAACATTTACTTAACTGATGAATTACATAGAGGACAGTATAATAAGCATTGTGTTTCCCCCTGAAAACATCCAGGTTTGTTTCTTAAGGCTTGAGATCTTTTCTGTTGTAACAGCTACATTATGCATCATGTTCAGTGCATCCTTTAGCAATGGTCCTAACTCTAGCTTTGCTATAATTAATCATCATAAATGTTTGGCTTTAAAATAAGTTATATTGAGAGACCTAAGATGCGTAGAATTGTTGGGCTTTTTTTTTCTCTGAATTGTTACTAGACGAGCAGCTCAAAATGACTATGTTTGTTTTAGTTAGCAACAGGTTATTCTGTATCACTTGGGGTCTGTCTCTCATGTTCAGGTTTCAGTTTTCTTAGAACTGATAAGAACTTAATCGCTTGTGAAACTTCTGTTCCTCTGTCAAATGTGGTTGAAATTGATAATAAGTTCCAACCTTGGACAGTGGGGGAAGGAAAGGAGAGACTTCTAGGGCAGTTGCTTTTGCCTTATTTCCAGAGATAGGAGGTCAGCCTAGCCCCGAAGAAATTAATGGTAATTGGTAAGAACAAAAGGGCTGATTTCCCCATCAAAAACAGGCTTGGGCTCTCATCATGTTACTGTTTTTTTCCAACAAGATTGAAGCCAACTCTCCACAAGGAGAGTATCCACTTGATACTTGGGTTTACACATCACAGTTGCTTTTGTGGGTGAATAAGGAGTTTTAATTTCTAGTTGCACATAATTTAAAAAGATTTGGTGCTTTTTGTGTTAGAATAGACCCGTTTAAAATAATAACACTGTGATAAAAGGCATTAACCTTTTTGAAGCATTTTGAGATTTCAGTTTTGTGGAACATGTTTGACTAGAGGGATGGCTGTCATCTGTTGGGACAGTTGCATATCTATCATATGGTATAGCATTCAGTGATCTGTAGAAATTATGTTTATTTTTTATATATTCAAGTGATGAATTACATATTCTCTATTGTGTATTTGCTTTGTGACTCTGACAAGTTGAAAAAAATGTATTTCACATAAAAGTTTGTTTTCAGGGAGAACATGTGGTTCATTCACAAAATCTCTTAGTGTTAAAATCATCTTTGAAAATATTCTCTTACAGGTAGCTTGGTTTATTTTTAGGTCAGTATTTCACTCTGCATCAGCTTTCATAATCTCTTTACATACTTTAGGAACAGGCAGTTTATTGTTTTTGACACACGGTACAGGGTCATGAGTGGAAACAATTTGGGCTACAAAGTGCATGTCAGTTCAGTGCTCCTCTGCTGACGGCATGTCTGTCTGAAATCAAGTTTAAAAAATTGGCCCTGTCTCCAGCTGACTTGTTTTGTCAGGCTGAGTCATAAGATTAACCCTTGACTTGTCACCAAGGAAGAATGGAGTAAACAACTGTACCCCGTACAGTATCGCTGATCCAGCTATGATTCATTTCACTGTAACATGATTCTCTTAAGAAAACAAATTTCGGAGCAGCTGTTGCTTGGCTTAAATGAGGATTAGAAAAATTGCAACCACAAAACAAAAACTTGCTTTGGATTTTGGGAGCTTTTGGAGTAGTTATCTGATAGTAGTTCCTGTATATGTAGTTATTGGTAACAACATCACAATTTCTTGAGCAGTCATTTGAAATCTTCAATTTTAGGTTCGTTTTTTGTCTATTCTGGTGAAAGTAAACTTCTGTGGGTTAAAATTTGATATGTTGGATGGAATTATGGTCTGATCCTGTAAGGTGAATTGATGTAGCAAATGTCCTCTGAGAAACAATGGTTTTGTACAGTAAATGTAGAGCAGATACAGTGATAGATTTCAAGTATTGTACACTAAGGTTTTATACCCGGTGATGTAACTGAGGGAAGGATAAATAATTTCCTTTTCAGTAAAATACAATTGTTATCCTTTTGATTTGTGGGGAAGTAACTCAGAAGCAAATTCATTTATTGACTCATTATGGAGGGACCAGTTTGTCTACAGACGTTTGCAGTGGTGTTACTCAGTTTTATTGATCATATTGTTGCTTTTGTCTTACCCATGTGATGGTGAACAAGGTCAATGATTTACTTCTACTGGTAAATGTAAATAGTGCTAGTAGACATTATTAGTTAATATTACCTATATATTTTTTGTTACAATTGCTCTGTACAAGTATAGGACAGCTGTACACAGGGAAGCCCCCTCCCAATGCTGGACAGTCAAGTTAGATTTTTTCCACTCTATGTTTTAGCATTTTTCCAATTGTTGGTATACAGGCAGGTAATGGTTATTATTTGAGAGGAGGTTTGATCATAATCTTCATCTCTGATACAACTATTGTGAAAATTTGGCCCATGTGTGTGGGGGTGCAGTAGCAATTACAACTATGTTGATGATAATCTTTACTTCAAAGAACTGACTCCATTTACCCTGGAAGTATTTTTAATGATTTAAAAGTTTGCATTCTAAAATGATATATCTTTTTAAAAGAGGTTCTCTTACTTCCTCAAGTGTGTAAACTGAGTGGTGTTTAGGGTTTTTTCTAAGTTGTACATTAGTCTGAAGTAGTGATTTTAGTCTAGTGTCCTATGAGAAGTAGCACATGCTAAGATCTGAAGATCTTTTAGCATATCTCATCTGTAGAGTCATGAACATTAGTGAGAAGCTTTAAGGAATGGCATTGTTAGCTGCAAATCAAAGCTTCTTACGGACTCTCTGGGGACTGAAATGGGTCTTTGTGGTCCCTAGGGAAGAAGGAAGCCGCCAGTCACTCTGCAGGCCTGGCAATTTAATAGTCTGAAGTATAGTGATGTTCTTTTTTGCAGCTGCTGCTGCTACGCCTTTTGTATTGGAGAAGAGTTCAGTTCAGATATCATTAGCTTTGCTGCATAGTTAAATAGTTCTGGATGCGTAGTTTGACTTGCAGTAAAAATGCAAGTGTTGTTCAGCAGATGGAAACTTCAGGATGTATTTGCCAACATCCTCTGAGCACAGTAGTCTCCTAATTGTCTGTAAGAGTTCACCTAAAAAACATTTGGAGCTTGAGATGTGAATATTTTTTGTCAGTGTGTATATATTCTCTATATTTATAGACACTACAGTAGTTATGCCCTGAGATAATGAACATTATACAGAGATTTTTCTGTGATCATAGTATTGGACTGCAGTTTGCCACCCTTGTGGATCTTTTATGTTCAGAAGGTTTCACTGACACACAAGGTACTTGGCAGAATGAACCAAACTTCTGCAACTTGCTTTTTTCCCCGTAAATGGCTGAATTGAACTTTACCCATTTTTTTCCTTATCCTGAAGTATTTTCCTGCTTTTGTCAGGGGGAAAGCAGGGAGAATTCACAGCATTGGCAGTCGACACAGTGAGAGGTGGAGAAATGTGGCTGTGCTTTAACCTTTTTTTTCCTGGATTGAAATTAGTATCTGATTTACCAGAAGCTCAGTCAATAACCAGCTGCGTTCACTTGTAGAAAATAAAAAATGTACGCCTCATTAAGAGTTAATGTCAGTTAATGCCACTGTTCAGTGGAGAAAACAAAAAGACCCACCAGGCACTGGTAGTGTGCAAATATTGAGGGATCTTTGTGCTGGAAGTTGCAGTCTGTTTGCAGCATTGGATAATTCACGTTTTTGTGATGTGCCAAAGTGCTGGGGTCCCCTCCCCTTGTCTGCCCTTTCTTGTATGGGCACATACGTATGCTTTAGTCGTACAAAAATGTATTATACAATACAAAGGGAGCCTGAGGCTTGTGTTTCCAAGAGATCCTTCATACTTTATATACTCCATCTTAAGGAAGGGTTTTTGACTATTCTATAAGGTGAAAATATTTACATGACTTGTTTTTTTTTTAAAGCCAAGCACCTCGTGTAGGTGTTGTGTCAGGGTCACTCCGCGTCCCAGGCTGCCCTGCTCGGAGAGCCCCGGGTGCGCTGGGTGCTCGGGCTCTCCCGTGGGACTCGCTCCCAGCAGCTCCCAGTGGCTTTGGGAAGCGTTTGCCAAAGTTGGAATCAACTTCAGGCAGAGCCAGATGGCCGTGTGGCTGGAGCTGCATCGAGCGGCGTCTGCACGGCCGCGAGTGCTCCGATTTAATTAAAACAAAAAGCAGACGATTATCTCGCTCGGGACGTGCCCATGTGCGGGTTGCCCGCGCTCCCGGAGCGTTGGGGTGCGTGTGCCGAGCGCTCGGAGCCCGCGGGCCGGGGCGCGGCCCCTCCCCG
>WEIV01026437.1:20348-95970 GCA_013390005.1 Calyptomena viridis | reverse complement strand
GGCGGGCATCGCCCCGGCCATCGCCGCCGCCCCGGGCCGGCCGCCAGCGCTGCCCTGCCCGGGATAAGCAAACGTTCCTACCAACGCTAGAGGGGGTGGAAAAAAAGGCAGATTTTTATTTTTCATTTCTTTCTTTTCCGTGCCGTTGTGGGGGTTTTTTTGGGTTTTTTTTTTTTTTTTTTTTAATCTACTCGCGGTGTTTTAACTTTCTGGGAATAGAACGGGGTGTTTCTGTTTCGTGGTTGATACTTCAAATTTTCTTTAAACTCGTAGGACACCGGTTCTGATTTTTGTGTGTAAAAATTAGCATGCGATGGTAAATTTAACACGGTGTTTTTCTTCCAGTCTGTTTATGTTGTATGTGGTTTTGGCTTTCTGCTGTTATAAAAATAGCATTAAGTAGGAAAAGAGGAGATACTGATACTGATCTTTTTTTGTGGGTTTTGTTTTGTTTCTTTGCTGCTGGTCCTCCTCCCGTGGGCCTGTATGAGTTTTGCTTTCGTTAGTAAAGTTTTTTTGCCAAGATTTTTGTTCAGTGGTAATTAAATTATGGATCTTTATTTTCATTAAAGACACTATGTATGAGCTTCTTGAATAACAGAAAAGACACTGGAGGAGAGGTTGGAGAATCAGTAAAATCGCTTGGTCTCTATTTCATTTCCTTTGGTATAAATGCCAGCTGTCTTTCAAATATAAAATGATTTTTCTTTCATGTCTGCTCCTAGGCTAAAACAATCTGTTTGAAGTTTTATGTGAAGATATATATAAGACTTAAGTAAAATTAACTATACAATACCCCTGAAGCAAAGGGAATATAACTTGCATGGAGTTTTGATTTTATTCTTTCTAGAGCACAGATCACTCTATTACAACATTTCTCTTTGTTCTTGTAGCAGGAAAAAAGGCTTTGATCTTATTAAGTATTTCCAGGCGTATAGTAGATGGAAGTGCTGGTACCGTAGGAGGGCATGGCTTGAAAATTGATAGCATGTGCCTCTTATGGGTCAGAGGTGACCTTTATGAGCTTGAAGAGTTAGTAAATAGATGACAAATCATATGATCATACTATATCATGTTGCTCAAGGTTTTATTTAATTTTTTTTTTAAAACATCTCAGTAACTTTTGGCACTTTCTGAGGAATTCTGCGGGTTGGCCTAAATTACTAATTTAAATATACATGAGGAGGTTAGAAGTTGGGAATTGGTTTTTGTGTTACAGTTTTTGAAGCACACCTCAGGGTCTGCATGCCAAATCTTTGTATGAGCCTTTCTACAGTGAGAGAATAGTACATATCCTAATTTTGATATATTACTACGGAGCTCTGATTAAATTAGTAGTTGATAGTATGAACCTCATTGTTCAAGTTGGAGATTTTTATTTAGAACATTAGCTTTCGGATGTTGACATCCCCTGATACCTGCTAATGTATATAAAATCTGATTTATTTACTCACAAAATAAGTGAGAAGTCACATGTAGAAAATGTGTGTGTCAAACTTTTTATTAAAAATGTTTTCTTCTCTTCAACATCTCGAATTTGTAAGCCAAAATGAAGCTTAATATTAAGCTAAAAAACAAGTGTCTGAGCACTCCAGTAGATAGTTCAGTGTGGACTGGCACGTGTATTATAAGTCCGAAATATAAATCAAGGGTTTTTACTATTAGAAGAATTTCAATTTTTGTAATTCCTATATGTTTTAGGAGGGACACATGAAGTGAAAAGTAGTGTTTTAATACAAATCCCTTGCTAAGGAGTAAAGTTTTACTGTTATGTGTAATAGATGTTATATAAAAAAGTATTTCAAGAATCCCCACCTAATCAAAAAGAAAAGATCTTAATTTGTTTCATGAAGAAAACAAAGCACTTCCACTGAATTAGAAGATGTAGTAGTTTTTTCTTTGTCCATCACCTGTTGATATATAGAAAACATACTTAGTCATGTAGAGCTTTTGGGAAAAAAAAATAATTATACTTAAAATTTGTTTCTATCAATATTTCATCTTCTTTTTCATTCAAAAGCCATGCTACAAACTTCCCCCCTTCCCCCCCAAAAAAACCCCAACAAAAAGCCTAATCTTCATTAAAAATAAAGCTGCAAAAATGTTTAGGTAGAAATGACAGCACAGATGTTAACTATGCTTTTTAGTATTTTATTATTTCTTTTTAATTAATAAATAATTAAGCAAACGTCTTCATTCACTGGGGCCTTTTCATTTAGATTTTAGAAAGCACGATAGTACCAAAGTAATATTTAAGCAATAGAAGTTGGATATCATCTTTGTACTTAAACAGTAAGATAGACTTGAATGATTTCCACTCTTTTCAGTTCACCTAGACATTTAGAAATAAATTGGTTATTTTTATATTATATTTGGTGTACTGTAGTGTTATTTTAATATAGGTCCCAATCCAGTAATGTCAGTTATCACCAGTATAAATAATTTTAAGAAAAATACTGGTTTTATTTTATATCACATATGACTGCTCTTTCATATGGGAATAAGTTTACGAATATATTCACTTTATTGCTGTAATCTGTGCATTGTGTGGTTGATTTAATATGCCAGTCTATGTACGAGTATTTTTTATTATTGAATAAATATTTGTTTTTCTCATCATAGGCTGCGATTTTATCGAGCACTTCTCTGAGGTGGAGTAACTGCATCTCTTACAGTAGATTTCTACAATGCCTGTTTAAAAAGGGAGAAAAAATTCAGGAGAGATACCTATTTTGGACATGTGTAATGCTTTGGTTTATTTTTTTGTAAACTAGCTTATATTGGGAATTTTTTGAGAAAATACTTCTTTTCTTCAGAATTTTAAGAGTGTAAGAGGCTTTTTATGAACATGTTGCTGATGGGCACTGCTGAGTAAATACAGGTGTGAGTCTGTCTGTGTATATTTGAGTGTCTTTTAGGGGAGAAAATGCTGGTCTTGCAGCCGTCACTCAGCGCCACAGCAGAGTGAAACGTTAATAATCCTGTGTGATGCTCAGATGACACGACAGCACGCCTTGCTCTAGCTGTTATGCAATAAATAATGTACTCAGTCTTCTAACATCCATGTAAAATGTTTTCAGTTTGTAAATGTTGGAGCAACCAGGTGCTAAAAAGAACGATTCAATTTTGCTTTTATTAGTATTGGGCCAGTTAGTACACAGGGAGGAAAGTACAATTAAAGCTGTTCTGTACCATATGCTGCCCACAGCAACTTACACAAGGTCAAAGCTAACATTTGTGAGTCAGGACAAATATAAGATCATCTGGAAAATCTCTAGGGGTACATGGTTGTGGACATTGAATAAAGAGAGGTAGTAAACACTGGTCAGCTGGATTTTTATTTTTTTTCTGTTCCTCGCCCTTCTCTGTCCCCTCCCCATCCTACTAAAAATGATGAGTTACAATGCATCAGCCCAAGAGAGTTTTCCCTGCTCCACTCCATTGGGCTGAACTGCCAATCTGCTGAGCAGTGGTCCCCTGCCAGAAGGGTGTCTTGTCTGCAACAAGCTTTATTAATGCTTTAAAGTGAAGGTTATGTCCATTTCCTTGGGCAAATGACAGCAGCTAGGGATGGGATCAGGTGCTGTATAGGGCAGATCTATATTTCTCAAAATGTGAGCACCAAAGAGTGACCCCCCCCGTTTGCTCAGTGCCTTTGCTTTCATAATCACGTGCGTGTCGAAGTCTGTTTGCACAAATAGAATAGTCTGTGGTGGAGGTTCAGAAACACAGGGTGCTTGTGAGTTCAGAGAGGAGAGAAACAAATGCAAAAGATGACCTGTATCTACTGCTGCATCTGCCTGTTGTCCTGCTGGTGGTGGGGATTCCTGCCTCAGCTACAACAGCCTTCTGAAATACAGGGAACAGGTTAAGAAACAGGAAGAGTAGTTTCAATATTTCTATTTTTTTTTGTTTCCTGGAAATCTGAATTTAGTCAGAAATTTTTGAAGACATAGTTGTATGCATCCTTTTTTGACAGCATGGTTTGAAGAGTGGGGGAAAGAGATTTTGCTTAGCAAAATATGAAAAGAAATTGAAGCACTATGTGAATGTATATTTCTAATGTTGTTCCTGCTGCCTTACCCTCTTTTTCTGTCCCTCTCTATCTCACACTACAATTAAAAAAAAAAATTTAAAAGAACAGACCAAAAGGTTTCTATATATTGAATTTGAGATTTTTTGCTAAGTATGACTTTAAAGTTGTCATTCCCCGGGGAAGAAGCTGGGAAATATTGCTGGTAGGGCTGTACAGCATTGCACTGGGATTCTGCGTTTCACAAATACCCAAATAGGCATGTATAGCATGCCTAAACTGCATAAACATTTATTTAAAATGGAATTCAGTTTAGCTACTTTAAGAAGTTTGAATTTTATACCATCCTTAAAAAATATGGTTGGATTTGCAGACAAGACTGTTGTCTTGAAGTAGTGTTTTATTTTCATTCTGGATGGTAAGAAGAGTTTTTTAAATGTATGAACCTCTACACCTGGTATTGGAAACAAAAGTATGGTTCAGGATAAGATTATACTGATCTTATGTATTAGGGCTCTTCATTTTATCATCTTGCTTAAATATCAGCTAAACAAGGATTTAGGCTGGGTCTTGGATTTGAATGAGTTTTTTATGGGAGCTTCTGTCTTGCTGTAAAGAGGAGTATGGAAAACTGTAGTTCCTATTCTACGTTCCCGAAGTCTTAGTGTATGATTTTGTCAGAAGTATGATAAACATGAAAACAAGTTTCCTTTTCCTAGGGCTGCCTTTCAGCAAAATTAGCTTTTGCTACAAAACCTGTAGATAATACGCTGTAAAATTTTGCCACATGTACAAATCATTCATCAGTGCACACTTGCTTAGCGCATGACTGATGCTGATGGAATGTAGATAGGCTACTTAGCAGAGTTTACAAGCTACAGAATAGGTTATTCATCTTTGCTGGTTTCAAAAAATTCTCTTTCTCAAACAGCTTGATAAATATTTTCCTAAACTTCCAAGAATTGCTAATAATTATGCTGAAATGAGTAACATTCATAATTTCGTAAACATTATGTGTGATGGGAGCGTTGGTTTTGAGATAGGATGAGCTCATCAGAAGTAAGTTTGGTGGCTTCATTGCTTTTTTTTTAACGTGCTTTTAATGTTGATATTAAACATTGATAAATATTTAAGAATTTGAAACGTATTACAGGAAAATTGCCTGGGAGGATGGATGCCAACAGGAGGACTCCAAGTGTTATATTTATTAAATGCATTTATAGAATGAGACTTGGAAGTTTTACTTAGAATAAAATTTGGTAAACCCAGATCTTCAAATGAATATTGATGATATTGGCACTTGTATTAGTAAACAGTGTAATACTTGGAGATCTTTTAGCTACATTATGTCCATGTAACTTTAATAAGTGTTCATTACCTGTGTCAATCACCAGGGCAGATTGCAGAACTGAGATGATGCTTCTGTTTTGCTGAAACTTGATGTCATACAGCTAACGTCTTCTCAGCTCTGTTCTGAAGTCAGCCCCCACCACTACCCCTCAGAAGGAAATTTTAGTTGTTATCCTGCCTTTCCTACTGGAGAAACATAAACCAATTCAGGATGCAGGAGAGACTGATGTGGGTCTCTGACTTGATGTCCTCTGCAACTCATTTGTCCTGCTTGCCTCAGCAGAGGCCATCTACCCTTCAGGAGCACTGCAGCGTTAGGATTGATGCATATGTTAGCACAGCTCCACAAAAGTCGAGTCTATGACTCGATAAGTCATGTAAAAAAACTGGTTTTGGCTCGCATTTATCGGAAGGGAATTTCCCATTCATAATCGGGGAGTGTTCTGCCTGTCAGCCTGGAGACACGTTCGATGCCTTTGGGCGCAGTGTGTTAGAGGGGATTAGAAGATGGGCTCCTCTTCTACCTGCTGGAGACAGCCCTCTTCGAGGAGACTCTGCAGAGAGCCTGACCTTTTAACAGTATTCCCTGTCTTAGTGGGAATGTCAGCCAGGAAAAACTGGTTTGATGCCTCCTGGATGTCAGTGTTATCAGTTTAATAGCTGAAAGAGGCCGTCTTGAGCAGCCATGTCATATTTATAACTGCCTTACTCGGCTGTTGCAGAAGAGAAAGCCCTTTAAGTAGGACGCAGACCGTGCCAGCCTCCTGTGGGCCAGCAGCCACAGGGGCTGCTTTTGGCTGGACAGGGGTCCCAGGGCACGTGGGGTGTTCAGAGGGAACAAACCAGTTGCCCTGATACATCTCTTCCTGACTTAAAAAGTAAAATTTCATCTTTTTCTTCAACTTTCTTATTTAAAACCTTTGTACTTTGCATTCACGGACTTGGGGTTAATTTTAGTAAAATTTCTCCTTTGCTTTTAAATCTTGTTTGTAGTAACACAACATAAAAATTATGATTAGGTCATTAACCAGAAAAAACCTGGCGCTCATCTGCAGGTGATCAGATGACATCAGAGGCCTGGTTTTAATTTGTGGGTAGTTCTGATTGTAACTAAAAGAGACTTGCTCCCTTTGTGGAATTGGCTGGCTATTTCCCCACATCTGGAGTTAATGAAGTCTTTGAGACCACATCAGTTGTGTTTTGCCGCAAGAACCCTTTGATCTGAAAAATCTAGACTGGCACAAGTGCAGCTTCATAACATTGCAGCTATGTTTTTGCAAGCTATAGTTAAGATACCAAAACAAGCAGAAACTATATGAAGTTATGTGTCTGTGCTAGGACTTTCATGTAGCTGTTTAGAAGGGCCTCTTTTACGTTTATATAATTCATAACACTTTTATTACATTAATGGCTTGTACACTGGTGTCTGTAAACGATATATTTGTAGGAGTTTTTGAGTTTAATTCCCTTTTTGCAGAAGTGTTTAATCAGTTTTTATGAATCACCCGATTACGTGAAATGTTAAAGTTTCAGTCTGAAGCTTGTATTTACAAATCTCATTGATAATGTTGTGGTTTAAAAGAAGTATAATTCGTCATTGTAGGTGACTTCGCATTAATCAGTACATCTCCATGGCAGTGCTACATGTCATAAAGCTTTGTTTCCACTGCTGTCCTGTGACAGTGATAGATTATCCATCAGCTATAGCATATGCTGTGTTATTCTGCACAACAGAGAACTTGTAAATTAAGCCCAGTTTTGCCTAATATGTTTGCAGTCGTATGAGTGCAAGTATTTACAATTTGACAGAGTGACATTTCTGTTAAAATATGTCCCATGCATGGAATATACATGCATTCATCATATAGAGTAAATACATATGTACTGTGAACATTGCTCAGAACGTATTGTCATTCTGTCACTCAGGTCTGGTAAGCATCTCTATTTTACATCTATTCCATAAACTGAAAAATTTCGAGTAAAATATTGAACAAAAGCTTTCCGAAGAACTTTTCCTTCGTAAAAAAGAAAAAAAAATCATTTGTTTGATTGAGAAATAACGCTAAGCATGCCACTGGAAGTTGCGAGTTTTGCACTCCTCCTGACCAGGTGTCTGTTTACCTGCTGCCCTTTGCATTACGTGGCTCACACCGACAGCTGTGCCCTGGCTTAATGCCCTTGTCCCGATTCCATCAGTCTGGAGTTGGAGAGATTTTCCTGAAACTGTGTAGCTGCAGACGAGCCCAGGAGCGCGGTGCGGGTCGCTGTGATGTAAGAGCGCTGTGTGCAGGCACATGCCCGGTTTGTCCAACAACAGCAGGCTGGAAAAGCGCTCGGCACTGGGGAGGGGTATTGGTATGCAAATGGGGCAGGACGTGCCCACTTCGCTTTCTGAATATCCGTATCAGAACAGTCACCCTCCGGGAGGACAATGGCTCTTTTTTAGGGATCTTAGGGGGTTTTGTTGACCGACTTGGTTTTCCTGGCCCTTCTCTTGCTTGGTAAACAACGCCCCAGAAAGAGAAGGGAGGGATGTGAATGCCGTGCAAACATGCGTGTGCCTGTATGTGCACAGGAAGGGATCACAACATTCACTCTTGAATTTTAGGGCGTAGTGCACTTTGCAAGTTACATCATATAAGCTTTAAAGTTTTAAAATTATTCCTCATATATATGCAATTATGAAGTCATGTATATTTATTAAGTAAGGTGAACAGTTAAAAATACCACATTTTTTTTCTTCATGGCAGAAAGATGCTCCAGTTTCGGTGTTACATGTTTATATTCTTTGTTGCCATCTATGTTTAAATCACCTTTTTTAAAAATTCATTTTATCTTTTAACACACACCGTCAATTGCAATATTCAGTATTAATTGCAGTAATTGCAATATTCAGTATATTGACCAAAATAATGGTATGAAGAAAGAGCATCGGTTAGGACAACTGACTGTGGGTAGAGCCCTTGACTCTGTGAATACTGGCCTTGCTGATTTGACTTAACTTATTCTTGACTATACTTTATATTTCTTAGAGTTGCTGCAGTGAAAGATTTCTAATAATTTTCCTAATTTGTCATCTTACAGTTTTTAACTTGAAAAGAAAATTTGTTGTTTGCAGCTTGAGAATGACCGTTCTACTGTGATGTTACACTGAAAAAACAACAATGCTGCTTTTCTTTAGTGTTAGGGCCACTGTGAAAGTGATGTGCTCGATGTTGCAGTTCTCAGATTATTCCTCAGGACTTGCATGCATATATTTCTGATGACCATCCAAAGGCGTGCAAGCTTCTGAATGGATGATAGAAGGGTTGCATTAAACCTTTCCATTTGTCACTGGATGTTCTTTTTCTTTCCGATTGTTGGGATGCCAGCTAATTAAATATTCAAACAGGCATACAGTTGTTTTAAAATAAAATTTGTTTGGGGCCCAGTTGTTTTATCTTGCTTTTTTTATCTTGAGCAACAAGTCTGTGCGAGTCGTGCACTTAGAAAGCAAAATCAGCATTCAGTCTTTTATCAGGCCACCTGGCTGAGTTGGCACACCAGAAAGTGTGTTGTTAGGATCATTCTACTGTAGTTCCTCTGTACTGTGGCAACTTGCTAAAAAGCAAATAAAACAAGGGCAACAAATGCTGCGGCTTGCTATACTGTTCTTTTTTTATTTGTGCTTTCTATCTGTGTCTGTGTGCTGTGGTTTTTTTCATGCACGACACCCAGTTATTACTAACCTGCTTTTATTGCTCTCCAATGTTTAGGTGTATGCACCGTCCCCAAGTTCTGATGATTTCAACAGAGAATCTCCAAGTTACCCATCTCCTAAGCCACCAAGCAGTATGTTTGCTAGCACTTTCTTTATGCAAGGTGGGTAAAATGACTTTAAATATATGGGTAAATGTCACTCAGGCAGAGCTCTGCAGTCAGACACTGTTCTACTGAGTGAATGAAGATGTGTAAAGGAGCATATTGTGCTAGAACCTATGATTAAGTTTTATATACTTCTGAAACAGTTAGATGAAGGGAACTGTCGGTTGATGTAAAGTTTTTCTCATGACATTAATTGCTGCCTGAAATTTAAAAGGATTATGCACCAGGCCAGATGGACAGAATTCCCATCCTTTGATTTGTAGGGGCTTCAGAGCAGCACACTGGAGTGATAGAGAAAAAATGAGGTGGGGGCTTCTTGACTGTTCTGGAATTTGACTGTACAATATCAGCTAACAGTCTTAACTTCTCAAATGCTTGTTTATCCAGCATGCTCGAGAGAAAAGGGCTTGCAGTCAAGAAAACAAGAGCAGAATCCATTTCCTCAGCCTCACGTCACACAATTAGCTCATCCTGCAGTCTGATGAGGTTTTGGAGCACATTGAAAGCTTAGTCTCTCAGTACAGGAGCACTTTAGTTTGTGCTACAGAAGGAAAACTGCACTGACACACAGGCTAAGTCTTATGTAATGTAGTCATTTCAGTTACTTATATCTGCTATTAGGCAATGTTTTTATATTTTTTTGGTGCTAAGTTGTTTTAGACTATAAATTGCTTATTTTAGGTAAATAGATGTTTTGTACTGTGTGTTTATGGTGAGTTCTGTTCAGCCAAACTTCTTACCCCTCTATCTCCTTTTTTATTATTTCTTTCAGTCTGGAATTTTTATCAACCCTCTTGATTTAAATCTGGCCTTAGTGAAGGTCTGTGTAATTAGCAGAAGTGCTTGCTATTTTCTCAGCTGTGGTTGGATTATATTTCAGCTATAAAACCTCTGTTGTTTTTTGGGTATTTTTAATAAATATAGCAACAGTGTGGTGGCATGAAAATAAACGTTACAGTATGAACTGGTCACCATTTCCCTGCTGATGTTAGTCTCAGTAGCTGAATACTGTATTTGTTTAAAATAATTTTGTGAAGGAAAAGAGAAATGAGTACTCTTCTTCATTAAACGCGTTTTTCTTGTTTTCTTTTTTATTTAAAAAAAAAAAAAGATGGGACCCACAATTCTTCTGACCTCTGGAGTTCATCCAATGGCATGAGCCAGCCTGGCTATGGTGGGATGCTGGGAGGCTCCTCTTCCCACATGTCCCAGTCGGGCAGTTACGGCAGCCTGCACACACATGACCGTTTGGTAAGACCCGCTGCACGGACTCATCTGTTTGTACTTGTATGTGGAGACCTCACTTACACCAATTAACTTCTCATTTGCTGCTCATGCATGTCAGTTAAAAACCCAGTTGCTGGAAATCTCCAACTTAGTGTATTAGATTTATGTCCTTTTAGTCGAGTCTGTTGTATAAATAAAAATCTGTGGCTGTGTAGTGGTCTGTTCAGAGGATGGATGAGTGCCTTTCGTCTGTAATAAAGACCTGGATGTTGTATATTTGGTATCTCAAAATATCAACATTTATTTAAGGACTACTTAATGTCTTATGTCTGTTTCTCTTCTCTCCAGAGCTATCCCCCACATTCAGTCTCACCTACAGATATAAATGCCAGTCTTCCTCCAATGTCCAGCTTCCATCGTGGCAGTACCAGCAGTTCACCTTATGTAGCTGCCTCACACACTCCACCTGTCAATGGATCAGATAATATTCTGGGTAAAAAGTTCTTCCTGCCTTTTTTTTTATTTTATGAGAAAATGAGATTTAGGGCTGCATGACGCACAAAATTAGCAAGATTTAATTTATGACATGCTTGTAGATCAGGGAAAATTCACCACTGTGATATTTCTGTCCTCAGTGTGGCCGAGATCAAGTAAATTGTTTCTCAGTCAGCTTAAGACTTATTGGTTTCCTGGCTTTCTCAGGCGAGCCTGTGCTCAGGGATTGCATCCATCTGACTTAGCAGCAGTTACCCTTCTGTAGTTCAGTGCCTGCACGTGTCCATATAGGTACTTCTGGTGCTAAAGATTTCAGACCTGCTGTGTCACCAAAGCACTGTGCCAGAGAAAGGCAGGAACACTGTTTCTTTGGGGAGCTTGATGAAGTGCATCGTAAATTCCTCTCTTAACTGTTTCAGAGATTACTGAGTAGCCAGTATGGTGGCTGGTTTAGTCTTTTCCATGCTCACCTAGGAAGCATGAAATATAGGCTGGTCATCTGTTCCTTGCACATATTTGCCCATCTTAAGATACAGCTGTGGAAATTAAATACTTGTGGATGCCCCTTGTTGGTTCAACATGATTTGCACTTAGTTAGGGGGACTATATTGCCTTTAATTTGGGAACATGTTTTACACTAACGTATTTAAACAAAACCTAGTTAATGAATCTGCATGGGAAATTCAGGATGCCACAAACTTGAAACAGCAAGTGTTACATTATTTGGATTTCTGATGTGAATTGCTTACATTCACATTAAATACAGGTTTTTTGGCTTTAGAAGTTTATAATTGGAGAAAGAGGATTCGCTTTCAAAGGATCTGTCCTACAGTAAAGCAGATATTTGGGAGGATTCAGTTCCTCTCGGTGTTTCCAACTGGCAGGGCTTCAGACTTCCTCTTGGCTTAATGGTGTGTGGAGCAAAAGGGCACGCAAAGCTGCTGACATGCAACTAAGAGCAGGCATGACAGAAAGCCTGGTGGATCAGAGCTTTTCAGGGACTTTTTAAAATAGAGATGAGAGTACAACACGGGGAATTAGAGCAGGGGGAGCAGGGAGACACAAGGAACTATTCTGTGATTTGGCTTTAAGAATTAATTAAATGTGGAGCACTTTAGTGATAACGGTTTAGAAATAAGCTGCAATAATGTAATTTTCTGATTTTGATTTTTACTTTCACATTTCATTAAAATTATACTGTGAACCTAGAAAATAATTTGTCTTTTTTAACTGCTTTCACTTGTTGGGCCTTAAGTTATCACAGTGATACTGTGTTTGACTTTAAAGAGGAGAGCATCTAAATGTAAATCTAATTGTTTTAATTAAATTTTTAAGTCTAATGAGAACTGATTCTATTGACACTGACTTCCTCAGAAAATCCATTTAAAAAGTGGTTGTTCAACTCTATGTGATGAATAAAATAAAAGTAAATAAAATTTCAGCTTTAAAAATAAGTGTTGGGTTTGCTTTCCACATTACAGGAAACAGAGGAAATGGTGCTGGAAGCTCACAGACAGGTGATGCACTTGGAAAGGCATTGGCATCTGTAAGTAGCAGTTAGAGTATTCAGATCTGTAACAAATTTTGATCACTGCATCCATTATTTATGTGTCATTGATTTTATAATATCAAATCAGGAGTTTTCATGTATGAATTTAAAATGTACTATGGTACAGTTTTATATATTAGAAAAAAATTTTTTTTACAGCAAGTGAAAATGCTTTTAATTGTAGAAAATTCATTCTGACTTCCTTTTTCTTCGGGTGATAGAAAAATTTAGGGCAGATAAAGTTCAAAAAGCTGGTGAGACAAAGTAAAAGATAATCATAATAAGTTAAGGGTTTGATTTTTTTGGTGATGTTCTAGTTAAAGTCAAATATTTTTAACATTACTCTTAGAGCAGATCCTGCCTCAAGGTTTAAAATGTTTTCTCAGTGGCCTTATAAAACTCAGAGGTTTTGAATGCTCTGTTGTATAGCTGTAATTTATGGAACAACCTTTAAAATGTTGTATATGCATAAATTTAAACTCTTGTAGGAATAATGTAAAACATAGCAAGTATCTTCAGTCTACTATAAGCTCTCTTTCCATATGCATGCATACAGCAATTATTTTTCCATTAATACAGTCAGATGTACTTTTTAGAAAAGAGTAGCAGAAAATTCAGAGTTAGGAATAGTGACTGGGGAAACACTTTGTATTTCTTGTATGGAACAAATAGGAAGACTAAGTCTGGTATAAAGGATAGAAATGACAGCTTTGTAGCCCTAAATGACCATTCCTGTGTTGGGTTCTGCATCCCTCACCTCATACCAGTGAATGCAAATGTGCATATTCATGCAGATCCTGTTACCCTTGCATCCCTCAGAGGGTCATATGTTAAAAGATTAGCAGATCTGATAATGTCTGTAATGTCCATATTGGGGAGGAGAACTCTGACCTACCGGCTTTGAGGAGAGAAATCTCCCTGTTGCTTTTGGAGATTCGGCAAGTAGATAACAATTCTGGAGTCCAGAGGGCAGTTAACACTCTCTTTTTGTCTGTTTGAGACCTGTCAGAGGAGAACAGGGATCGTTTTGACTCCTAGAAATAGCAGTGCTTACATACTCCAGGCTGTTCCTTGCTCTGCACATGTATTTGGGTGTCTGCTCTTCTGCAGCCGGAACAAAATTTCGTTGTAAGTTTGACACAGTGGGCAGTTTAGACCTGCAGGACTTCGTGACATTTTCCACTGCTCTCCTTTTCTAAATGGTTTTCTCATCTTTTCAGGTATTTTTGTCCAAGTCACTAGCTGAGAAAGCCAGGCTGATGTTTTGAGGAAAAACTAAATATATTGCGAGTGGAAGTCAGGGCAGAAATGTTTAATCTAACTGGTGGGTGGGCTCTGGTTGTCATAGAAACTTGTTTCTGTCATCCCGTGTTGTTGCTTGGCAGGAGCAGCCAGGTCATTCCATAAATCATTTCTGTCATAGCTGATGGTGATGCATTCCATCTGCTCTATCAGTGCATGCCATAGTCTGCACACTTCAAATCCCTCGCCTCATCCATCTGCTTCCCCCGCACCACGCGCACCCAGCACACTCCTTGGGCTTGTTCAGCAGGGAGCACAGCTCAGGGCTCTGGAGAGCAGGGAGCTGGTCTCTCCTGCAGGTGAAGCTGGCACACGTGAATTTCGATGTAGTAAATCAAGAATATTTGTCTGTTTGAAGAGTTTTATTTAAATACTGCGATTGTCCTTCCTTCCCCTCCCCCCCCGATGACACTATATTCCTTTCTGTTTGGATTTTAAATGCTGCCACTGCAACTGTTGAGAGGAATTTCTAGTTCTAAAATTCTGTTGATGTACATCTCACAATAGGCCTTTCATGTGCGAAACATCAGAGGATACGACATTTGTTCTTCAGTTTAGGTATTAAAGACCATACAGAATAGTATGTGATTAAACATGTAAGGCCAGATAATACATTTGCAAAGGTTCTTTTATTTTAGGTTTAAGCCTGGATAATTGTGGTCTTAATCTCAGGGTAGGCAAGAAAGAGAATTGTACATGAAAGTATTTACACAAAGTTCCCAAAGCCCTGTGGATTATGCATTAGTTTGGATAATGAACTAGTATAGATAGAAAGAAAAGAAAATCTGGGTATTCGTGCCATTTCTAATGTGTTTCCCTGAACATTTGCCAAACAATAACCCTTTAAGATTGTGCCCATGGAGGGTTATATGGCAGGAGAAACATCTGGTTTATTTCATTGCCTAATGCCAAATCAAAACACTTGGTCTTTAATTTAGAGGAGATCAAACAGGAGGACTGTTTAACTTTGTTGATTATATCAGACCTCTTTGTGATAACTTATGTTTTGATTCCTACCTCAGCACTAGGGTAAAGGCCTTTGTACCGTCTCAGTAGTTAAATAGCCACTGGTCCCTTCACAAAAGAAAAGAAAATGTAGGGAAGTTGACTTCTAAAAGTAATTCATGAATTAAGTTTCTTTGTTGCTTTAGACTCAATAACATTAACATAACAAAGCCTAACTGAAATGTACACTGTAGTGTTTAAAAAATTGGACTAACAGCTCTGAGGTTTGGCTCTGCAGGCTCTCAATTGTGCAGCTTTTGTCTAAGAGCCTTTTCATTAGACCCTGGCATATTGGCACCCCGCTGATTGGAATGGACCATGACTGATAGGAGGAGGAGTCTCATTTGTTGCAGTAAAATGAGTCATGTTACCGTTTAAGCCTGGCAGAAGGTGTCAGGGTTGTTCATCATTGGTCATTTAACAGCACAGCACCAGGGACTGCATGCAGAATGAATTCTGACCTCGTGCTTCAGTCGTGGCTTCTCTATGCTGTAGATTTTCCCTCTTATGAAATACAGCAAAAGAAGTTGGCAGGTAGAGTGGTGGAAAACAAGCAGTTTGAAAGGAAACTTCATGGCCTTTCTTTGATGTTATTCTAATTTTCTGTATCTTATCTGTCTGTAACTCTCTACAGTTCTTATCCTGACACCCAAGATTTATTTTTATACTGATGAACAATGCATGAATTTGCTCCTGAGGTAGTTTGTTGTTCTAAATATATTTTTGTTCTAGCATGTATGAAAAGGAGGAGGCATTTCCATTAGGGAACTGCTGATCTGTTGTAACAGAAAAGTATGAGAGACCAAGAAGGAGCACATGGTCTATTGGGTCCTGATTTTGTCAGTTCAGAACATACAATATGGAACTTGATGAAGCCCCAGTTTATTGTCAGCTAAATGCTGAAATGTCATATTGTCTGTGTGAAGAGACATCAACCACACTGACAGTGAAGATTTTGTAACTGCCATCTGATGAGTAACAAATCCTGATTTCTGCTCAAGTAAAACAGGTTTGAACTGATGACCTATAAAAATATGTTTTAAAGTCCACAGTCAGCCTGAATTTTCCCAGAGTTCTGAGCTTTTAATTTTTAATTAAAGCTTTAAGCATTATGTCATCTGTTTTTTATCAATAGTTTTTGTTTTCATTAATAGCAAGGAAAGAATTGTTTCAAGTTGAAGTTTAGTTTCTCAAGGGACCAGTTGATACAGAGAAACGTGTTACCTGAGGCAATACATTGCAAGAGGAACAAAATATCAGGTGTTTTTTTGTTTGGTGGGTACCACAAATAACGAGTTTTTAGAAGATAAGGTATTGACTGCTGAAATTTTTTTCTCTCTGTAAAGTTTAGGAAGTCCCTATTCATTGGCATTTTGCTGAAGTTTTGTTTGATATAATTATCTGTACTGTGAACTCTTGCTTATATTGTTCCCCTTCAGTAGCAGAAAAGCTGTAATTTCTGCTGCTGTTAAATTAGAAGGAAGGTCAGTTATACTTGTGTTGCTATCAAATACAGGCTGTGCTTATTTGGACAGCTGCTTGAAAATGAAAGTTCTCTGGTCATCTTTAGAGCCTTGAGTGTAATAAAGGAGAGCTGTGATTGAAGGATCAAATTGGGTTTTTTATCAATCCAGAATCAAAAGCGACAATTAAAGCATGAAAAGGAATCCTAAAAGCTCCATTTTCCCCCCCTGTGTATTAGAACATATACTGATAGACAATCTCTTTTGTCTGTTGTCAGATTTATTCTCCTGATCATACCAGCAGTAGTTTTCCATCGAATCCATCAACACCAGTTGGATCACCATCACCTCTTACAGGTACAGACCAGCCACTTGTCAATAATTTGTTTGTTGTTTTGAAAAATCCAGTTTGGAAGTGCAGTGAAATCAGCACTAGCTTCCTTGCGTAATTGCTTCTATGTTTTGTTTATTTTTCCATTGTACTAAACTGAAATCTATAAATACAGATCCCTTCACATTTTGTTATGGGCATTCACTTAAATCCTGGCAACTGGCTTTGAAAATTAGCAGGTTGAAATAATGTTTGAAAGCATTGACTGACCATATACTACCACAGCTGTAAAGATATCTGTGCAGATCTGCACTGTGTGAGAGAAATAAGAGTGATTGGATTGGGTTGTTTTTCTTTTTTAAAGCTATATGTTAAAACTCTGCGGCAGCTCTCGGTGACAAACACAGCAGATGTGTGTTCCCTCTAATGAAAATATAGTAGGCTATGAGACTATCCAATTTTTACACAAGATAGCTTTTCATTCATATCTTTCATGAATGCTTTCATTCTATGGGAGAAGAATTTCTGGCATTTTTCAAAATAAATGCTCTGTGTTGCAGCCACCTCTGTCACCTGTGCTTTGTGTGTTTGTAGTGTGAATGTGGGAAGAAGCATTCCAGTGTGGAGATGAACTGTGGGCAGCTGCCTACAGCTATTAGTGGGTAGTGCAGCTTTCACAGACACTGTGGCCTCAGCTGTCTAGTAAAAGTTGAACAGCTGTTCTCCATATAGAGAGGACTGTGAAAGCTCCATTGACTTAAATTTGTTGTTTAACAAAGAACTAGAATTACAAGCAAGATGATGTAACTTTAACCCTGTTCTTTCCTATAGTGCAATTTGTTAAATTATTTAACGTTTATACAACAGTCTGTTTCCCCATTCTCTGCTGTTTAATTTATCCCTGCAGGCTCCTGGCCATTGGTCACTTTATTGCAAGAGTGTTTTGCTTTTTGTAAGACATGAAAATAAACTTGTAGTGAAAGGGTACAGGATGAGCTTATCTGAACACTTTTGTAATCTAGATGAATAAATTAGTGCAATCACAATCATGTGTATGTGAATATGCATATCTGTATATGCAATGTCACTTAAAACTTTCAGCATTCATACTTCACTCTTGTTTAATGGACACTGTTCTGGTTTTCCATGGATGTAATGGATTAATGAATATCTGACATAGCTTACCTGAGCAGCTGCTTTGGGCATTTATTTTCTATTGCTGAATGATCCATGTTGAATTGAGTAATGATGAGATGAACGGGATTTTTGATTTAGTGATTGCGGTTGACAAAAAATGTTTTGTGTATTCTGTTGTACTGAAAAGGCAGATGAGACTAGAACATTATTGTTGTTTTCTTTTTATCATCAAAGCAAATATTGAAATTATTTTGTGGCTAGAGGAAAGCAGTTCTGACATTTCAAAGTACTTAGAATTTTGAAGACCCCAAACAGGTTTTTTTTCAGGAGTTCCCTGATTAGATACCACACCTCATTTTGTAAGCATGAAAGCACTAACTAATTTCTGGTTTTGGAATACAGATTTGAGGTCCCTAAAATTAGTGTTTTCCTTTTGCCGTTGTTGCCTTTGCCTGTTGCAACCTGGATTAAATGTAAACCTGCAAAATTTACTCTTTGGTTTGTGTTTCTTAGTCTGGATTCTGGTGGCTAAGACACTATTAGATATAAGCAAATAATACTGAAATCCTTCTTGGGCTCAAACTTAGCATCTGCTTCACATTTATACCCTCCCACCCCCTTTAATTTCGGTGATACAGAATTTATCAAGCCTTTGGTAAATTGCTCCAGTAGTTAATTACCTTCATTTATGAATCTGGACTTTTATCTTTATTCCCAGATGAGTCACTAAGAACACAGTGAAGCACAATGTGAAGTAATTACTACTGCATTTATTGCTATTTATGCTCCTGGTAGCCATTTTCCGTCTTGACCCAAAAAGTTATTGCAGATAAAACAAATGGTTTATGTGTACTATAATAATATATTTTGGAGCATTTTAGCCTTCATTGTCATTTTCCCCTTTTGCAGTTAGGTATTTGTTTAGTTAGCATTTGTAGCATTGCAGATTTGACTAAGTCATAATTTACCCATCTTTTATTTGTAAATTACGGTAGGAGTATTACCTATTTACCGGGTAAAGCACTGAGAGATAGGAACGTCATGAGATGTTGGAGTTCATGAGCTCATGACTGAACTGTTGGGTTGCTGAATGAGGATTACTGATGTTTTTTAATTCAGTTAAGTAAAAGCTTGGAGGACAACTTGATGAAAACCCCCAAGTATTATGAGACAATAGTGTGTCTCTCATCTTCCCTGTCCTTATTTAATTTCTAATTTTACACAAACATGCCCAGAGCTGAGCTGCTTGCATAGTTTTAATGATTGTGTATGTATATGTGGAGTTTATATAGGGATCTGAGTAGTGGGAGCTTTGGTATTTTAAGAATCCTTGTGCCAGGATCAGAGGTACTCGGAAGGGTTTGGTGGGTTCTGAGGATGCAAAGCCAGCCCTCTGTGGCTCTGAGTGTGTGTTTGAAAGGGGAGCCAGAGGATTAGTGTTGGGGAGACTCAGTAAGAACAATACTGCAGTGATTGCTGTCGGTGACCCCTGTAAATCCTAACACTTGCCTGGCTTATTTGTTTTTTCATGCTGCTATGTTGGTGCTGCACTAAAAGCTGCAGTTGTTAATTGCAGGGCTTGTGGTGCCAGGATGCTTTTTAACATAATTGGTGGATTTCATGCACAAACTTCTAGGAGGGGGAGTGGAATGAGGCAAGCAGGAAATCGGTGCCATCTGGCAACCTGCGCAGACACGGAGGCAGAGTGCCACCGCTTGGAAAGGGCCTGGAAAGGGCCCCGGCGGGACTGGAGGTGTGACTGCAAACTGCAGGTTGCGGTCGGGCTGGGCGTTTGAGAGGAGGAGTCGGTTATTCCCTCCCCTCTTTTCTTTTTGTCTCCTTTGTGAGCCGCCCCAGTCGGAGTTTTGTTCTGGGCTTACACCACAGAAATAGTACCTTCTTTCTTTTAAAAAGCCCAACCAAAGCTGTCAGATGAGGTGCACAGGGTTTCACGTGTGCTGGCAGAAGTGGCTGCCTGTCGAACGCCCAGGGGTGCCGTACTGGAGGAAGTACACGCAGTCCTGGGACAGTGAGTGCTCCTGACCACAGTCATGTCCCCTAAAAACGGAGTTTTGATCAGATAAAAACTCAGATGTTATGCTGAGCCAAAGCACTGTAAGGTTGCCTCATTAATGCTTTCCAAAATGAATGGGACTTGAAGAATTGTTCCCAAGTTCAGGAGTGACGGTAGTGTGGAGGGAGACTGCAGATCCAGACCCAGAGTAGCTGTGTGAAGTGAAAATTGGTAGTTATAAACTTACTCGCTGAATTCTTTGTATTTTAAAAGAGAATTCCAGCACAATTATGGCAGCTCTGGACTTCTGTGAAATAGGAGATTTTCGTTATTATTTTTTAATTAGAAAGGAAATATTTAGGTATTTTAATAGCTATGCAAGCTGTACTCTTTTTGTTAAATAAAACCTTGTCTTTAAAAGGTAACTACTTGCAGCTCTCTGAACAAAGGAACTGTAATGTTATTAAAGCTTTTCCCAGTTTTCCAGACATACAGCTCTGGCTGTTATTGAAAGAACAAGCCCACAGGCTCTTCCTTTAATGAGCTGCTTTGGATTGTATGTCCATAATTTATTAATGTAATTGCTTTATTATTACATTTGTATGGCTGAAAGGAAGCTGTCTCTAATGGCCATAGAATTTCATGTAGTATCTTTATAAAAGATGCATTATTAGTTGGTGAGAAAAATGCATGTTGTACTACTTCAGGCTTTGTGTTAAAAGTACTGCTTTATTAGTTATTGCATTTCACATCTAATTATTTTTAAAATTTGCATGGTAATTAGGTATATTTATATCAGACTAGAATGGATATGTATTTGAATTTGTATTTTGTGTAGATAAAATGGATTTAATTGTCAATTTTTTGCACAATCAATGGCTCTTTAGCTGCTGATTTACCTTAAATATATTTGAAAAAAGAAGTGGGAATAACTTGGCTGTCTTTTTACTCATCTAAACTTGGAATGCATTACCATCTAAAATGCTGTAGTGTAGAACTAGACAAGATAAAGCTTTTAGACCTAGTTTTAAATTTTCTTCCTTAGTAGAGGGGTGTCATAAAAATGGTTTTCCAGTTATCCTTAATTTAGCATCTATTTGATTTCTTTAAATATTTTTTGTGTATTTTAACACTGTTAAAGATATGCCTGCATATTCTGAACAGAACCCGAAGAAGAATTCAGCAGGTTTTTTATGGTGACACAGGCAAAAGGCAGGTATTTGAAGCACTTTTTAATGTGGAAGCACTTTGACAACATCCCTGCTTTGTCATTGACAATGTGTCTAACCCTACAGATGCCAGGATATGAACATTATCCCTCAATAAGGCAGAATGAAGAAATTTGTCCTCTTTTGTGTACCCATATGCTAGCTTACCTTTATGCAGGATGTGTTGGCTTTCATTATGTTGAGATAGACTGTGTCTCTGCTTCCCACGCGTGCTGTGTAAATCTGTGCACTAACCTAGACAATTTTGACAGGTGCCAGTCAGTGGTCCAGGAGTGGAGGACAAGCCCCCTCATCTCCCAACTATGAAAACTCTCTACACTCCTTGGTAAGAATTGTTGAAAGCAACATAGTACTTTTTACTTAAGAGTTGAAGGCTTGGTTTTGTCTAAATCCTGCATATCATTAAAGGAAACAGTAGGATAGCATTACAAATGAATTCTTTGCTAACAAATGGCCTGTTCAGTTGAACAATATAAGACGTGCAGGGTGTGTCTTTCACCATCTGTTCCTTGGGCATCAGGCTTCTGTGCTGAGGACAGCTGGTGCTAAAGCGCTGTTATGAGATTCTGGTACCTTTTCACAAATCCATAGCTAATTCTTATCTAAAGTTCAGTCTGGAGAAAGATAAAGACTTCATGCCTCCGCATTTCCTTGTCCTTCCCCCTCTCTCCCTCAAATGGTTGTCTCTTGGGCTTGTTTGCATTATGCTGTTATTGAAGTATTAATGCATTTTATTTGTAATTATTATTATTGGAGAATGTTCATTCATTAATTAAACATTTTACAGAAAAACACACAGGCAATAATCTACAGCATTGTAAATTTTCTTTTGAGGATACAGCAGAGGATTTAAGTTACTGACTTCCTTCTTACATTTCTGATACAGCATCAGGAAGGAAAGGGGGAAAATTTGAGAGAAGGTTTTGGTTACCTGTTTAATATTTCCACAGATGTAATTTCTTTTTTTCTGTCTAACAAGAATAAAATATAGGTTAAATCAGATTGCTTTTCTTCGGTATTTTTGCAATTAAATATAATCGTTATGTACATCTTAGAATCCTAACATAACTGCAGTGTTAAATATTAGCCTTTTCTTATCTTAATATTATCAGATCTCTGTTGCATTAACTTGACTAACAATTTATTGCTGACATGCACATCAGCTGTTTCCTCACCTCTTTTTTGAATTAATCTTAACCTGTGCTTTGCTTCCTGTTCTGTCTTGACTTTGCCAGAAAAATCGAGTTGAACAGCAACTTCACGAGCATTTGCAAGATGCAATGTCCTTCTTAAAGGATGTCTGTGAGGTACTATTTCACTTTAGATGGTGCCTTTTTGTGTTTCAATTAACGCTTCCTTCGGATTCCCCATTAAAACCTTGAATTAGTGTAGTGTATGACCCATCTTTTGACTCCAACATCCTGCTATTTCAGTTTCTAGAGAGCTGCAGTGTCAGAATTGGTTTTGCTTGGGGTTTTTTTTTGGTCTTCCTTTTAAAGGAAAGTAATTTTAAGACAGACTACAGTAACACAAAGAACTCACTTTTATTTCTGAAGTATCAAATTTGTTTGAAGATCCATTTTAAAAAATGATAACTTAAAGCTTTGTGCAGTTTTTTTGTAATACAGGTTCTCAAAAAGCCGCTGCCTCTCTTAATTGTTTCCAATGTAGTGAGGCTGATCTTGTCCTGCATTAGATAGCTTATTTTGTAGCAATTCCTTGTTTCTTGTTCATGCCACGTAATAGCAGCTGAGTAACATTAACCTTATAATAAGCTTCACTTTTAAAGCTGCCACCTATTTGTGGAACGAATGCGATCTTGAGCAAAATCTCCAGATAATATTTTCTTTTTCCTGTTTGTTTGTAGTGCTGGTAGGTGCTCTCAAAGTCTTGTGGTACTATTTTGACACTACATTTCATCTTCTCTCTTAATCTCTCCGAGGTAGAATGTGTTGCAGTATAAGGAGCCTGCAGATGTGTTCAGTAATGGCTGTTCCTGTCCCTCTTGCATCCCAACAGCAGTCCCGGATGGAGGATCGCTTGGACAGACTTGATGATGCCATCCATGTGCTACGAAATCATGCTGTGGGGCCTTCAACAAGCCTGTCAGGTGGCCATGGAGACATACACAGTTTATTGGGACCATCCCACAATGGGCCGATTGGAAGCCTGAACTCAAGCTATGGAGCATCCAGCCTTGTAACAGCCAACAGACAAGCATCCATGGTAAGGGTGTTTTCAAACATATTGATGCAGAGCAATCACAGCTGAGGCATTTAAGTTACCACAGAGCCTAGTGAGTTAAAACCAGGCTGTGAGACAGTTTATCAGGAAGAAACCACTCGAGATTCTTGTGGAGGAAAAGATGGCAGACAGCTTGCACCTGCTATGGGTTTCCAATTAGAATGTTGGAGTGGGGGTGGGCAGAAATGAGGGGGGAGGAAAAAGATGGGAAAACTTAGACTTTGGCCTGGTCAGTGGCCCATAAAATCCTGCTGTGACCATATGCAGAAAGCTGAAACTTTCTGCTGAGAGCGTTTCAGCTTATACATGCATTTTTTCCAGATGTGTAATAATTGGCAGAACCGTTTTCTCCTTGAAATGGTGAATAGGGAGATTGAATGGGAAAAGCAGTCAAGAAGGACTGAATTTCAAGTGTTCTGGTCTGGAAAAGCTGTTTATTGTAAATTGGAACTAGTCTTCAATAGCAGATGCTGGCAGAGGACTGGGAGGAAGCTGTTGGAATGTGGAACCATAGTGTGCGCAGGCTCAAAATGTGAACTTTTTTTCTAAATGAAAAGGAGTTTGAGCACAGCTGTAGTGTAAGTAACAATGGAAAGGAAACAACTTTTAGATTAATCCTCAAGAAGAGTGAAATAATTCAATCCATCTCTTTCAGTTTTTTCAAAAATGTGAACTGTTCTGAAAAAATGCGGTCGAGCTTTTTATAGATCAGAAATATGCTAAAAGCATTACACAGTAAACGAATCTATTTGTAGCATTGCTCACTTCCCTTTCTCAAAAATGCTTAAAGGAAAAAGAGCTTTTAAAAACATGCTTGTTTTAGTGGTGCCATGTGTTTGCATGTTTACAGCGTAATTTTAAAGACCAGTTACATGCTGTGAAATTTTCTGTTATAAAACAGATTCACAGCTGGGTACTGTGTGATCAAGGCAAAATTTCACCTATCATCAAAATAATTAGGTACCCCAATTGCTGAAGGGTTTGTATTCTATAAACCAGAATTAGTTCCAGGCTCTCCCATTCGCACGTCACACATCCATTTATATTAATTTCAGGACCACTGCAGTAAACATCAAAAAGAACTGGTTACTTTCTATATGCTGCGTGTGTTTGGGGGCTGTGGGGAGGGGGGACTTTCCAAATGCACATCCAACTTGGGGTTCCTATAGAAGTTCACAGTTACTTTTAGTAGTGAAGGAAGTGATGTGTAAGTACTTGAGAATTTTTTCTTAATACCGACTGAGATTTAATATTTAAAGAATGTTGTTAAAAGTTCTACCATGTTCTGGGAGACAGTGAAATTTAGTCATACAAAAGAAAACTTTTTTTTTCCTCTGGCCTTAATGTTAAAGTGAGTGACTGAAACTGCAGTGATAAACTTGTTCTCTGACTTGAGGAACATTCTGATACTGCTCAGCCAGGCACAGTCAAATGCGGAGAGTACCAAAATGTACATTAAAGTCTCAGTTTCTCTTTTAACTAAGCTATGATAAATATATTATCAATTCAGTTTTTATAAAAACCTATAAAATAGGTGGCAGATCATTATCTCTCCAAAATGGACAAAGACTCCTTGATCATCTCTAGTTTAATGTGGTTGTGTAACTCAGATGTAATATAGACTTGATTTATTGTGTAGTGATTTGACTGACAGATGCTTGCTGTCTGTTAGAAATAGAATAGGAAAATGAAAAAATACTTGATTGTACATGTCATCCTCACTGGGTAGAACAGGATTGCAGATCAGTTTTAGCTTGAAAAGTGAGTCAGCTAAAGAATTTCTTGGATTAACCTTAATTTTGTTACATCAGAATAATTGGCTTCAACAGAAGCCATCCTGTTGTGGCCTTGCCCAGTCCCCAAAGAGTGCCCTTTGACATCATTTGCAATTGCAGGAACTCAGCATGACTTAGGATGGAGTCCTGAAATATGTACAGAGCAGAGGTTGGCACATCTGGCTGTAGTGCAGACTGAGTGCTTTATTAGTGATGGCTGCATTGCAGTAATGCCCCCAAGTGTGAGGGGGCAATTCTTCAATAACCAATTCATTTTAAACTATTATTTACTGTTAGGTTGGGATGTTTTTAAATAGTAAATGTGGAGAAAGCAGGGTATTTGACACACAGCCTGAACTATAAAATCTAGACTTCATTCAGGACTTAAATATAATTTTACTTAAGATGACGTTCAGTAAATTTTAAGAAAATAATGAGTATTGGGTTAACATAGTGAGAAATGTCAACACTGATAAGGGTGATTACCTATTTTTGATGTTTTGTTTGACATAGGGTCAAGAAATGTTCATTGGAATCCAGAACTAAATGAAACTTCCTTGTTGAGGGAGGGTGGGATCTTTACACAAAACATTTTTGCTCTTTAAAAAAAAATTTTTAAAAAAAGGAAAAAAATAAATTTAATTTCCCTTGAAGATGATGATCTTGGCAGAAGGAGCTAGGAAATGAGTAATTTAACTCCTTTTTATGTAATTAGTGTAACCAGGCATGGTTTTATTTTAACATTTGCTTAATTTTTGAGCCAGATTTATTTTACAACTCTAGTTGACTTCATTTCCTGCTTGCTCTGAATGGTCTTGTTTTCTTTTTAGCTGGGCTGGCCATTAGACTTATTCAAATAGATTTTTAATATCTCAAACTCATCAAATATTTGCTAACTGGCCTTTGAAGTTGATTTGTATTTTATTTCATGTATTATTGAAAAGTTAAGAAGTAATACTTTTTGTTCTTATTCAAGCTGCTTTTTATTTGTCATTGTAATACAATGGAAAAAGAACAGCCTGAACTGATTAAAAATAAATAAATAAAAGGCCTGCAAACTCAGTTAAGGATGAAACTCAATCCTTAAGTCGCAGGGTTTTTTCAGGTATAACAGGAATGTAAAAAATTGGTGCTCTCCCGGTCTGTGCCCTGTGCCTGCTGTGGTGCAGAAGCACCAAAGGGCAGTTGAAGCAGCTCTGCCAACACCAACCTCTGCTCTGCAGAGACACCTTTGAGCTGCCTGAAGCCTAAAAACCTTGATTCCAAAGCCCTTTTCATTGTCCTAATTATGCACACCTTAGTTAAAATGGTGTTAATGCTCACAGCCAAGTTGACCAGCTGAAGTGGCCTGAGAGGTGCGTGTTTCAAACACTCAGACCAAGACTGGTGTTTTTATTTTCCAGTTCTCGAAAGCTTTTTTCGCCAAGTGCTCAAAAAGAATAAACTGAAGTGTGAGGTGTGGACCCGATGTTAACAGGATGAAGGTTGTCCTTTTCCCACGTGTCGCTCTCTGTTCTCCCGAATTCAGTCGTGTGTCATCAGTGCCCATGATTTGTCTAGTTTTTATTTAGTTGCCTAAAATACTTCACTGATTTTTGTGGTTGCAGATCCCAAACGTTACCTTGCCGCTTGAATCAACCGAAATACGTTCTGCACTCTTTTATTTAAAAAAACTTGCAAGTGTGAGTGGAGCTGCAGATTGTCCTATGTACAAGTATTTCTTGAAATGCATAAAAATGAATACAGATCACCTGGTTAATTACAACTTACAGGGCCACTGCTTTTCTCAGACTGAGTTTACCGAGTCGTGACTTGGTGATTCGCCGTGAGCCCCAAACCGCTGTTGGACTGGCGTTGTGTCGAGAACACAGGCAAAGGGGGGCGATTTAAGCGGGGCTTTAACAAGAGCCGTGTCTGTGCTGATTTGCTTCTCAGCCTTCAGTGGAACTGTTCGCCCGCACGACTGCGAGCTCTGTGGTGGAGCCCGGCCTTCCGCTTGTCTCCCATTTTGTGTGGCTGCGCAGCCTGCGGGGTTTGCTTGGGAGGGATCATGGAAACAAGGCTGGATTAGCGCATGAGAGAATGAATTAACTCTGAGTTTGTTTGCTTGTGAAATGAACTCCCGCGAGTCACGAACGCCGGCGGAACAAGGGCCGGGGCCGCACAGCCCGTGCGGGGCGGCAGCTGTATGGAAATGCGGCGGGAGCGGGGCCGGGCCCGGAGCCGTGCCCTGGAGCCGGCCCTCGGCGCTGGGGAAGCGTTTGACTGGGAATCGCCTGTAAATAACAGCGATAAAACATGTCGAGAGCTCGTTTGTTCCGAGGCCGCGGAGCTGATGGGGCTCAGGCGCCTTTCAAGGACTTAAAGGAAGGCCGGGGTTGCGCTCCATTGAAATGCAGATGGGGACAGCCCTTGTGCGGAGTGGAGTCCGGGGAAAGGAAAGCACACTGGATTTTCCAACTCGATGTTTAAGAGACGAAAGGTGCAATTTGCTACCTCGAAGTAGCCACTGGTCAGTTGTGCCTGTAGCAAACAGCTGTTGGCCTCCGTATGGGATACAGTGACTTTCAGCGAGTCTCTTGATTTGGGGTTTTTTGTTTGCCAGTCTGGATTTTCTAGTGTCTCGTAGATCAGAGATAAAAAGCACTGTTATGGTCAGTTTTGCTACATTTTCTCTCTTTAAGATTTCTGTATAAATCTTGTTAATCCAAATTGTATGCTTTGAATTTGTATCTCGTGCTTTCAGAGGACTGGAACATGGACTTGAATTCAGTTTTTATTTCTGATCTGTTTTCCACCTTTATCAGAACTGATTTGCTAACCTGTCATCTTTCAATCAGCTCTAGATTTCAAACTCGGTGCAATTCTGGCAGCTGTTATGTTTGTACACAGCTTTAAGAAATGTTTGCCTTTTTTAAGAAGTAGATTTCAGAACAAACCTGGCCCTAAAGCAATTAATAGTCTGTAGCTTGAATAAAAGCACCCTCAAGTGTTAGGACTAAGCATGACCAGAAAAATGAACTAAAACACACAACCTGTAGGGCAGAACTAGGGGAACACTTGTTATTGAAAGTTCAGTGTGGAGAACGAGCTTCACGTTCCCGTGTCAGAGAGTTTTGTGTCTCAGGCCGAAGGACCCGGGCTCTGCTCCTTCCTGCCAGCGAGTTCCTGACTCTCACAGGAGCTGGGATAACTGTATCCAGAGGAGAACTTCCCACAAACAAAGCCTATTACACGCAAAGGAAGATAAAATATACTTGAAATAGCAACAGATATTCCACAGTATACGGGAGGAGATTTTCTGCAGAACAATAGATACAAACAGCAGCCCGGAATGACCTGATATTAGTTGTGGGTTGTTGGGAGGGGTTCCCCCTTTCCTTTTTTGTTCCTCTGCATTAACTTACAGGAACAAGTGTATATTAAACAAAGGATAAACTTGCATAAGGGTATTTATCTCTCTCTGGGTAAAACCCATACTAAGACATGAAAGGTAAAAGCTGCATTAATTACTCAAGAGGGATTCAAAGCTCAGCAGTTTACTAGGATTGAAGGATTTATTGAAAAACAGTGGTTCTCATGTGTAACTCCAGGCAATAAACCTATTTAATTAAAGGCTTAATCTTCTAGTTGACATGTTTGCTACTGTTCCAATAAAAAGCTTCATCTGTAGCCAATTTTTGTAACTATACAAATAATACTAGAATCCCTCATCTTTGTTCAGTTTTTTTTTACTTTTTAATTTTATTATATTGGTTATAGTATAAATACTTAAAGACTTCTGTGTCTTTAGGAATCCAAAGCTTTAAATGGTCTGTGTTCCAAATTTTTTAAATAGAGGCAGTGTGTCTTTACCTCTTTCTCAAATAAAAAAAATTTTTTTTAAATAGAAGTTGATAACAGTATTTTGTATTAAGCAGCAGTTTTTTAACAAATTGCCTCTCCAAGTTAGGTATGCACACTCATAGCTGTCTTGCATAAGTATCATTAATTCAAGTTATGCTAAATTAGAATTTTTCAAGACTCTTTATCTCAATGCTTGCTGCTCAGAAATTTAATCGTGATGTATTATGAAGGAGCAGATTAGCAAATAGGTGGTAAGAGTAGTTAGATGCCTGGATTATTTTTGTATGATATGATTCTGTAATGGGACTAAACTGAATGCATTTAGCGGGGAAAGTAGGAAAATAAGAGAGAATTATTAAAGTGAATAAAATAATATTTTGATATTAGATCCAATACTTTCTGTTTCAGCAAACAAGAGAAAATTCTGTAGTGTTCTGTGGGGAAATTTTGAAAGAAATTTTCGTAGATTGCTCCATTATTCCAAACAGGTGCTGGTCAGTGCTTGAGACACAGCTCAGACAAGTAAGGGGTAATGGGGGGTTATTGTAACAGCATCTTTCAACTAAGTCTTTCCTTCACTGAGTGACAACTTTTACTAAGGTCTCTAATCCAGCAAACACTTCAAGTCTTTCAAACTTCTGTTTTTGGACTGTTTCTTTGAATCACATCTTTAACAGAGATCTTTGCTTTGCCTTGCTGTAGGTTGGGACTCACCGGGAAGAAGGTGTCAGCCTCAACAGCAACCACTCAGTTCTTCCCAGTACAGTTTCTGCTCAGAGCACAGAACTAAATCATAAAACACAAGACAGCTACAGAGGTAACTTTCCAGTATTAAACACTGAACAGGGTCTGAAGTAGTCCAGAGCCACTGAGGCTGTAGCTCTTGGTAAAATGGCATCACTGCAGGGGATAGGGACATAGATAATGTTGAAAAGTAGAAATTAATTACAAACCCTATATACCACCACTGTTAGGGATTCCTGCAATGATTTTGAGGGTGTCCTTGTCTAACACTTGTCCCAGTATAGTTTCAAGAGAAGACTGCATTACAGCCAAGTTCTTCCAGCTTAAGGAGCCATTATTCACTGGTGGAGCTGCAGCCATTTCTGGATCTCCCGGGAGTGGAGTGAGCCGAGACCAGAGTTGGGCCCAGCCAATAACAGGAAGTCATTCCACACCAGTGTTTACAGTTCCTTCCAGTTTTAGCCTAAAGAAGTAAACTGTGGAAACAGAAATCAGCTTATTTACTAGTGTGCCAGCACCATTTAGAAGGGGCTGTGTTGTACATTCAGCTTGAGCCCAAACCTCGATGTTATTGCAGCTCTGCCCTTAAATTTGCAACCCAGACATGAGGTGCACATTTCCTTACTTCACTAAATGTCCTTTTGTCTTCAACAGTGTTTTTCTTAGATGAAACTGTTACCAGTCAAGCTGTTCTGTGAATTTGTAACCTGTGACAAATGTCCAAGTCAGCAGTGTTATGAGGATTTCTTGTTTCTAATGCCAGAGCATAGTATTTCCTGTTGTATTCCCAAACTTCTGCTCAGCTCTGGCTTCTCATCCACATTATCTGCTTGAGGTTCTGTGCAATGTTGCAGTGCTGTGATGCTCACACTGCTCTCTGGTTGCTTGCAGCACTGTCAGGTGGCTTACAGAGCCAGTCTGTGGCTATAGGTCCAACAGAAATCAAGTCTGAACATAAGGAGAAGGATGAGAATATCCATGAGCCGCCCTCATCGGATGACATGAAATCAGATGATGAGTCCTCCCAGAAGGACATCAAGGTCTCATCCAGAGGCAGAACAAGGTGCGTTGCTGTCCTGACCTGAGAATTTATTTGTGCCCTGTTAATGCTCTGTAGCATGATACATTTATTTGTGTTACTGCTGGGCATATACCCACAGGCAGCTGAAAGAGAGAAAAAGTTTACAGTATTTGTATCTATTCAAATACAGGATAGAGGATTTTCTGGGAAGAATCACCTGGAAAGAATACATTCCCTTACACTTACACTAGTGCCATGCCTGATGTCTGCCTGTACATGAAAGTTGTAAAACATTCCAGGGGCCCTGCCAAGCTTAGAGGATGGGGGAATGTTAGAAGTTTGGGATAGTTTGTACCTGGGCCAGGGCTGCACTTGTGCATGTGGGTCTGTGGGGATAGAGAGCTCCAGCCCAATAACCTGGAGTGAACACGATAGCTGAATATCCTTTGGAAACATTCTGTGCCCTCCCAAGCCACAGACAAAACACCTGGAGCTGACACTGGATAAAATGCTTCTGGATCTGCCTGATAGGCCTGACACAAGTGTTGAAATTTGAGATAACAGTAAACAATCAGAATTTTGCAACCACAGGCAGCAGAGTCTGGATCGTCACACACGTCTAATGGTGTTTTAGTGTGTAAATTTTAGTAGAGCAGAGGTTTTGCACACTTGTAGAATGAATTGCATGATCCTATGTTAGAAAAGGCTTTGCAACTTACTATCACTTGAGGCAGTTCAGGAATTCTAAACATAACTGTTTAGTTCTGCACTAAAGAGTATAAGACAAAAATTGTTCCAAAATTGGCCAGTGAGGTGTTTAACAAAACTGAAACTTTTTAATAAGCACATGAAATTGAAAATCCCTTGAATGCCTTTTTATAAAAGCTGATGTATTGGAAAGTAGCAAAAACTTCACTGAAAACCATTTATTCTTCACCTGACAGGATGGCTGAGTTACCTCTAGCTATTTGAACAGCCACCAGTACTTGGTACACCTTTTGCTTCAAGGGCAGTGCACTTCCACAGCTTCTCCTAGACATGTTTACCTGTGGCAGACAGTATTCTGTGGATATTCTTCAGGCAGAAGCCATTTAATGTTTGTTTTCAGAAAAGGGCAGGAACAAGAGGAACTGCAAGAACTTGAAAAATTAAGCATCGATACCTAAGACTTCTTTACTTATCCAAGTATACTTCAGTAGGAAATGGATTGAGTGGGAAGTTTTAACTTCATCAGCTGAAAATTTTGAGCCAGCAGCAGGATCACTTGTTTGAAATAGCTGTGATATTTCAATATGCTGTTAACTTATGCTTTCTTGCAGCAGTACTAATGAAGATGAGGATTTAAACCCAGAGCAGAAAATAGAAAGAGAAAAGGAGAGAAGAATGGCAAACAATGCTCGAGAACGTTTGCGTGTCCGAGACATTAATGAGGCGTTTAAGGAACTCGGCCGCATGTGTCAGCTCCATCTGAAGAGTGAAAAGCCACAGACAAAGCTGCTGATCCTTCACCAGGCTGTGGCTGTCATCCTCAGTCTAGAGCAGCAAGTGAGAGGTCAGTGGCCTGTTGGTGTGGTACCTTTGTTTGTGGAGCAGTGTTGGTCTCTTAAAACCTGCACAGCCACATGCACAAGCTACTAAAAGTGTGTTTCTGTTCTGCAACAATACTGAAGTTCTTCAGGAAAAGCAAAGAATTGCTATAAGAAAAAAAAAGGGGAAGAAGTATGAGGTTTGTACTTTGACCTTCATTTTTCCTGTGCAATTAGCCATTTCTTCAATGAAGTTTTCAAGGTAAATTGATTAATTAAAGTGTTGACACATCTTGCTTTAAATTATAAATAAAGCACTTGTTTAGCAATATGAAAGCTTTAGCAAGAATAAGAGATTGGTTTAAGATGAACCTCACATAACTGAAATATTAAAATGCAGGGAATTTATTTGCATTTACTTCAGTTTTTCAATTAAATATGTACTGAGGAGGGAGGAAACCTACTTCTACTATAATTGCATTGGAGCTGGATGCATGAATTGCATCAATTTTCTTTCCATGATTCCTTTAAATTTTTCCAGGAAAGAAACCCTAGGCCTATTGGTAGGTGCAGAAGGAAGACTGCTTTGTGCTGTTCACTGTCTCAAGGAGAGATGGCTCTAGGAATCATGCTTAGGTCTTCAGCTGTTCCATCCTCGTGTGTTAATGAAGCCACAGTTCTGGGGCACCTGGCTCTAACTTTTCATCAGCCCTGAGCTGGTCTGGCTGTTGAACTGGATGATGGTTGTAGTCCCTTCCAGTGGAAATAGTCTCCTCTGTTCTGTGTCTGGCACCTACTGGCTGAGTGTCCTCTAGTTCTGCTGTTTGAATAACCATCTTCCTCAGTGTCTCACTGCTGGAAGTGCATCAAATGCCTGAAAAAGTCTTCCAGATGTGGATGACGTCAGTGGTCGTGTTTCCTCAGTCACATCATCTTTGAATCATTGATGTCACAGAGTTTTATTGTTTTATATACCAACATTTTATTGTTGTGTACCTTTTTTTTGACTTCCGTTTCCTCATTTGTTGTTTGAGTTTTGCCCAGAAGATCCAAGCAATAGTTAAAAGTTTATTACCTAACACAAGCTTACTGTGCAGTGAGGGTGAGGTGCCATGTTCTCAGGCAGAGTTTTACTGATCCAGTTCTTAATGAAGAAATACACAGAGCTCTTGCAAGGCATAGAGAGAAACTCCTTGCAGATGAGACACCAGCCAGGGCTGTTGGAAAACCCAGTTTTAGAATCTCCAAGACTTAGATCTTGGGAGTTGTTTTGGTCTGAAAATTCTTCCCGTGGTCTAGAAGATAAGTTTGAGTAATTATGAAACCGTCAGAGTAACATTAATCAAGCATGTTTTTTGATGTTTAAAAAGCATCAAGTCCATCTCCCTGCTCTCACAGATTCTGTAATCCACAGAAAGCTCTGTGTAAAAATCAGTAAAATCACTTTTGCCTTGGTCAGAGATTGTTTCCAAACCTGATTTCCTGGTAGAAATCTTCTTTCTAAATGTACTAAGAGCTAAATCAGCCCCATTGTGCAGGCAGTGTAAGTTGAGAAGTTTTCCTTCCTGCCATTCCCGTCTCCCCCCCTGTGCCCGGTGCCTCCTGGGACAGGGGCCCTGTTCCCATTTGTCTCCCATCTTTCCTTGCACCTGTTCCTGCGAGTGAGTGACCGGAGCTTCGTGTGGCGCCCAGAGGAGCTTCCACAGAGCATGATATAATTGCATAAACAATTTCCTCTCTCTGCTGGTAATGAAGCTTCTCATTTTGTGATTGGTGCTATTCAAAATGAACGATTTTGGATTTTAGCTCTCACTGTAGGCCAGTGTTTTTATCTCTTATTTCCTAAATCACTGTAAATTAACTTCCTTTCAAAGTTTCCACGTAATTAAATCTTTAAAACTTCAAGGCGAGCCACAATTAGACAAAGAAAACTGTGATTGAGAAAAGTTAGCAGGTTTTTTTTCCAGTAGAGCTCTTTAGGAGTGCTTGTCCTTAAGGAAATGCAGTAGGAGGCTGTTGATAATGACTTTGGTGACAGCAGAACTATCAAGTCCATCCAAAATAGTCTCTGTCAGATGAGAGAGATTCTACCCCTTTTAAAATGCACAGGGGTCAGTAAACTGCAGTTGCTAGAGGGGTGCCTGTGCAGGGCAGCAGAAGGGCTTGTGCTGTCTGTTCAGTTTTGGCAGTGTGCTTGCAGTTATAAATGTATCTGCCATCTCCAACTGCAAAACGGAATTCACTGATAGCTAGAAAAATACCTCAAAATGTTGATGAAATTCAACAGTAGAATATATTACATGGTTTTTGTGTTTTTTGGGCCATTGCGAGTTACACCTTCTATATTTTGATTCATGAAAAGCCATTTTGAAGAACAGAAACAGTTGACTTTCAGAAAGTGTCATTATTTGAAAACTAGATCCAAATCTGCACCTCTTGAAGCTAAGTGGGGAAGTGGAAACATACTGATGGCAGTGCCTTGATAGCTCGTCCACAGCTGGTTATTATCAAGTACTGACTTTAATGTGAGAGGAGTTATGGTTTGGAAAAAAAAAAAAATCCTCCTGCTCTATGTGACTGTCATCACATTCTTTTGATGTAGCCAGGATGGGCACAGGGTGATTTCACAGACTTGAGGGTATGACAAGAACTGTTGTAACAGCTGGCTAATACTTGTGGTGAGGAAAGAAGCAGTGACATTACCAAAACTAGTTTGATGTCAGTGAGGTTGGTGTGACTTCAGCCTTCCAACAAAATGTGGAAATTCCATTTAATTGCATTGTGTATTACAGACAGTGCTCATTTTGCACTCAGTGACTTATGGCGATAAAGGAGGCTCTTTTTAAATGTTTCTGAAGGTATATGTAGGCAGCCATTAAGTTTGGGGGTGGGGTTTGTTCATTGGGTTTTTTAAAAATACCAGTTTAGGAGATGTGTGGTAGCACTTGCAGTGGTGCTTGTGTGCAGCTTTAGTGCCCTGCACGGACACAGGGAGGAGTTATGGTTTGGAGGTGCTGGGACTCCACAGTTCCTGTGTCAGTGTTCCCTTGGGGTCGGGTATGGGATGGTGAGCGTTGTTTCTGTGTTTCAGAGCGAAACCTAAACCCTAAAGCAGCCTGCCTTAAGAGAAGGGAAGAAGAAAAAGTTTCTGCCGTATCGGCAGAGCCGCCAACACCACACCCAGGAAGCCACCCTGGCCTGAGTGAAACTACCAACCCTATGGGTCATATGTGAACACCAGCCAGGTACGTCCTGGGGCTCGGGGGGGTACCTTGGGTTTTATCTGCCAGTGGCATCAAACTTCTTGTGCTGCTGAAGTGCTTTCAGTCGGCCGAGCATGAGCAAAAGTGTGCACAGTTGTTTGGTTTTATAATAAACCCCAAGAAATTGTCATCAAAGTCTCTTTATTTCCAGGCGTTGTTGCCAGTGGCTACATCTCTTGGCTCAGGTGGCATTCTTGGCATGACATCAGAGCAGCAGTGAACAGCTTGCTAGATAAGCCCGGAATAATAGAGATGAATTATACATCTTTAAATGGTCTAAATATCACATTAGTTCGTTTAAAAATCCTCGTATTGTTTCCCAGTGCTGATACAGACTCCTCATCCCAAAGAGATTTTCTGTCTGGCTCAAGGCCAGTCCTTCTAACTCCTCTCATTTGCCCAGCAGAGATTGTGAACTGTCTTAAGTCCCAATCTGCATTAGTGAAGATGGTTAAGATTTAAAAGTAATATTTGCAAGCTTTGCAAGGTAGATGAGTGTTTCCAAGAGCCCTGTGTAACCCAGGGTGTAACAGCTCATTTAAACATGATGGGGAGGCCCTACAGGAATATTAGTCTTTTGGCTTTATTATGTGTTGGGGTTGGTTTTCTCAATAGTTGGGAAAAACCTGATTCTAAAAAGAAAAAATTCTGTGTGTTCCAGTAGACCTGTTGCCACTTTGAAAAAGAATAAAAGATGTGAGTTCAGTGCTGTTATTTTAATCTGTAACTTTACTAAATTTTATGTTTCAAGAGTGTTTTTGTTGTGTATATAGACTAGTTTGCTTCTATTTTAGCTTAAGGTAAAGGCACACGTGTTGCCAGAATATGTCCCCTGGGAGTTCAGTATTCCCTGGTGTTCTTAGAGAGCAGCAAAATGGCATTGAAACCAGGCCTTCCTTGGGTCAGTACTTCCCCATCCCATGGGCAGCTTCTTTCTTCATAAACAAAGTGGGCTTTCTTTTTTGGCAAGTAAATGTGAATTTCTTTAGTTTTTAATGCTTTGAATTTCTTTGTTTCATTTCATGCCAGGGCAATAGGCTACTTCTGAATTGTCAGAAAATTCTTGATTCACAGCAGACTGACAGTCTGTTCTCATATAAATACAAAGAACCACTTTGAAAAGTTTGATATCTTTGCTTTTTTTAATAGCAGTAACTTTGTAAAATGACTGAAGTGTGACAGTGACAGGAAAAGGCTGTACAGGAACATGACTGTGCCTTCACAGGAGGGAGCTGGGTGCTGTCTCCTGCTTGGTTTAGACAACACAGTGAAACACAAACTGAAGGTCTGAGATGTGCAGATTCTTCTTTCTCCCATATCCACAGAGGCCAAACAGAAGGTTCTTGAGAGTAATCTGTTCAATATATCATATTTAGTATGGATATCTCTGGGAAGAAGGATTTCAAGGCCTCTCAACGTGATTTTCTTTTGCACTTAAAAGACTGAAAATGCCCCCAAATACAGTTTAAATAAGTTCTCTCAATGTCAATGCAAAGCTTTTTAGTGATGCTTTTCCTAACGTCCCTTTCTCCTCTGGCATTTCTTTCTAGAATTCCAGAATTATTGGTAGGATACACAGAAGGTGACCTTTCTTCACAAGGACACAGACAACTAACATTATATGAAGACACAAACCTGACAGGAGAAAACACTTGAAGCAAGAAACCCAAATGCAATCTTATGATCAAAGCTACTGGTCAACACCTGCATCAGGATTGAAGATACAAGATCTTCAGACAGAATTTCAGCCCATGAGATACTCTGAACATATCATTCTGTTGCAAGCAGTGTGTCGCTTCTGCACAATCAGAGACTGTTGTGATCTCTCCACTCATTGTGGAAGTTGCCTTGTGCCTAAACTGAATTGACAAATGCATTGTAACTACAAATTTTATTTATTGTTATGGAACTGTAAAGGTCTACATATAAAGGGAAAAGTTAACATGTTAAAAGCTGATAAAATTTCAGCTGAATGCCAGCATTTACTAAAGCTGTTCACATTCAGAGAACAAAGCAGTGACAACCGTCGACCCGTAGCATTCCCAGCATACCTATTAGTGTCTTAAAAAAGGAAGGGAAAAGTCTTTTGTTGTCCTTTCCTCTCCTTTTGCCATATGACTAGTGTTTTCCATGCAATAGGAAACTATTCCTTGGTATAGCTTTTTTTATGTTATTTTTGATCTCTGGTAATCTGAACAGTTATGGTCATAGTTCCCTTCCACGCTGAGCTCTGTGCCTCAAGCCCCTCAGAGGCCTCGTGAAGGCTGCAGGCAGGAGCAATACTGTGACCATAACATTTCTTGGATTTAAAAAGTGATTTTTATTTTCCCTCAGACTTTCCTCAAACATTTTTTTTTTTCTAATTATAAACAAAACCTTTTTAGGCTTCTAGGCTTCATAGTAAAGCTTGTAACGTGAAGTGTAAATTGGGTGGGGAGAATCTACTTTGTTAGAGTTGCTTTGTTTTCCGAGCAGTAAGTACTACATATAGTACATGTAAAGTGTTAGCTGTATGTAAGCACAAAATGCATTAAAATACAAAGGAGATTTTTTTCAGGCTGTAACTTTGGTGAATAGTAAAATCCTCAGTTCACCGTGGCAGGTAGTGTGATGATATAACCCCCAGCAGGGTGGGCTAATTACGTAATGGAACCTGAGAGCAATGGTCACCAGTTTTTCCTTCCTGTGCACATTAATGATCATGTCACGTTGTATGGCTTGTCAGTGGAGAAAAATAGTGTGAATCAAATGCAAACAAATGCCCCCGGCCCAAGCCATATTAGCATTAAACCTTTAAATGTTTCTCCACCAGAACAGTGTCCATAAGTATTCCTTTGTCACGGATGTGTTGAAATGGTTAAAATCCCTTTGAACTTCCATGGAAACTGTCTTCCACTGCAATGACCATGGGAGGAAATTTCCTAAGCCAAGGTTGTCTGAGCTATTGTTTATATAGTGCATCTTTCATCACTGGCAATTGGTTCACACACAAAACAGGAACAAAACTATAATTTTTATGAAGTCATTTAATTTGAAAGAACAAAAGATGGATTGATAAAATAAACTAATGAATTTAAGCTGATGTTTTGGATGGTTCCTAACAAAACAGTTTGTGGAATTAGTGGACTCATTTCTATTACTTTAATTTGCATATATCATCAAATAACACCTGATTATATCTGTGGCCTTGTTCTTCATTTCAGTGTTTATCAGCTAAACAGAATTTGTTGCTTATGACGTGTGAAAGTGATCACGTGCCACTGCCTGGCCTTTTTCCTTCTAAGCTTGTTGTCTTTTTGGCTATATTAGACTTTGCAGTATGCCCAGAAGCTTTCCTTCATAAAATAGAAAGAAAAAAACATTTGGCTTATTTTTCACTGTAGCTAGTCTTTTATACAATAATCTTGTAAGAAAATTTCTTGAATTCTAAATATTACTCTTTCTAGATTTTTGAAATCAAAAAAGTTTTCAGTAAAAAGTTTCTTACTTTATTTTACTATATTAGGTAGTAAAAATGTAGGGTTATTTACCATAACCTGTTCATTAATATCAGAAATTTACAATAGCATTGTAAGACCATAGTAGGGTTCTAGCATACCGTGTAGTACCTATGGAGTATTGTAAGAGCTAATTGTCCGAGATGAATTGCTTCTCATCTTGTTCTCCAGTTTCCATTGTTGGTTTATTGCAGATTTGTACCCTGTGTCAAATTTCAAGGTATTGCTGATAAACCTTTCCAACCAGCAGCAAGAAGTTCAAAAAATTTCTGTCAATGTAACAGAAAACACTATGTATATAACATTTATGTAGCAATAAATGTGCCATCTTTTTTTAACATGGTAAATCAGTGAGTTTTTTAAATTTCTCTCTCCTCATAGGCAATGTGTTGCTTGAAAAACACCAGCAGAACTCTCTTGTGCCTGTACCTGACCAAAGCCTGACACGTTCTGGAGGGACAGAGTGTGCTGCAGGCATGACAAGTGTGTTCCTCCTCCCTGACAAGTCTGGAAATGCCCAGAGAGCTGAGGAGCTGCAGTGCCTGACCTGTCTCTGCTGCTGTGCTACCCAGGCAGCAAACCAGGAGCAGGAGCTGATGCCATAGGCACGTCCTTCCTGCACCTTGTTCCTCCGCCTGGCCTGTCCTGAGGGCAGGTTGCTTATATCTGAACCCTGTGTGCAGTGAAGTTCAGGGCCACGTTACTTCTGTGTAAGTTGTATGCAAAAGGAGAGGCGAAAGTCTGTGGTTTAAGCCTGAAATTAACATTTTCCCATTTGATGTCCAAGGCATACACAGCCAGTGGTGACATCTTCATGCAGTTCCTAGTCCTCAGCTGCTGAAGCCAAAAACCTCAAGTAACAAGCAGACTCTGGAAGCTTGAGATTTTTTCAACTCTTCTCTAAATAAATATCCTGGGAAAAGCAGATCAGAGACAAAAGCAGATCCAGATTCTCTGTATAACCCAAGTGCTGATGTCTGACTGACTGAGGGGGGTGTCAGCATTGCTGCTGAGCACGGCAGCGTGTGCAGCCCCTGGTACTCACCTTGGTAACCCTGGAAACCCCTGATTCCACTGAGATCCTGTGGCCATTGTGCAGGATTTGTCAGCTTGCAGATCCAGGCAGGTGTTTGTGACAGCCCAGCACTGCACCAGAGACAAATCTCTGGTCTGGCCAAGCAGGGCAGGTCACACTCAGCCACCTTGGTGTCTTGTACAATGCCTTCAGGCCCCAGGGTCTTCCCAGCACACATGTGAACTTACTCCTGTAATTCCAAATCCAGCCTTTGAGCATCCATCAATACTCCTCTTCCCTTTTCTCAATAAGACCTACAAGTTTGTCACTTCTTTCAGAGAGAGTAAGAACGGCCATTTCCCCTTTATCTTTCTCCTACCACACTTCTGCTGTCCCGTTTACATTCATTTTCTGATCACAAGTCCTTCAACTTTTTTTACTTTTAATGTTTCTTTTTTTCCTCTCCCTTTGCTCTTTTTGTGTGTGTGTGGAAGAGATAAATGTTGGGATACCTTTGTTAAATACAATTCTTCTAGAATTAGAATTTGGAATATTGTAGGAAAGCTCTCCTGTAAATCTAAAGTCTTTTTTTCTTCCAGCTACTGAGTAGTTGCTGCTAAAAGAAAATTATGGATTCTTTATTTTTTATTAATTAACATTTCCCCAAGAATTAATTAACATTTTTCCCATTTGGAAGACATGACAGACCAAAACTAAAATGGAAGTGTCTTGCCAAAGGCAATGCAGACAGGGGGTGGTGAACTTTGCCGTTAGTTTGTAACACCAGTACCTTGTGCTTCCTAATATACTGTGCATAATAAAATGCCCTGGGAAAGGAAGAAATCGTTGGTCCCAACTTTAAGCCTGGCAGCATGTCCAGAGGGGGGTTCAAGAAGGCCCAGCAGGAATGGGTGGGCAAACTGCCACCTCCCTGCCCTGTGCACAGAGGCTGTGGCTGGAGCAGAGCTGGCATTGGATGGGATGTGGATGTGCTGGGATGGAGGGTTGCATCCCTGGGTAAAGGCAAGCCCAGCTCCTGCCTTCCTGCTGCTCAGCTGCCCAGTGCAGGCAGGTGAGTTTCCCAGATGGGAGAGTGCTGCTGGCAGGAGACTCCTGCAGTGCTGTCTCTCCTCCCCTCAGGTCCCTGCTGCAGAAAAGCACATCCCTCAGCTGCCCTTTGGGGTTGGTTTGTGCTGCTTAACCTCCACTTGTTTTACTGAAGTGAATCCCTCTGTCACCCTGGATGCCACAGCAAAACAGGGAGAGTTGATTTCCTGGGAAAGGTACAAATCCAGTGTTGAGCTGATACCCCAAGCACTGTGTGCATGTTGAGAGGGACTTCAGCTGCTCACTGGAGTCACCTCAGGTTGTTTGTGTCAGTCACAAACTGCCCAGACCAGGCTCTGAAACTGCATGTTGTCTGGGCTGTGAACAGAGTCCCTTTCAATTCTCCCCTAATCCTGACTTTTCAAATGTTTTGATGCAATTAGAAGCATCTGTTAAATAGAACCCGATTTAAAAAAAAAAAAGTCTTACAAAAATTGTACCCACTGAGATAAAAATCTTTCTCAAAATACTCATCATAACTGATCCTGGAGGACAGATGTGTTAGAAAGTCAGTGGCTGGGCAAAAAACTTGGAATTCTAGTTATTTCAGGTAAACTAGAGAAACAGGAATACCAAGGCTGTTTCATTTTCAGGAAAGATGTGCTGTATTTTTAATAGTATCACCTTAATATATAGAGACAAAAAGAATTAAATATAAACTGTATCAGTCAGAACAGCAACTACTGCCAATTGTGACTGAACAGATGAGAAAATAATTTACAATATAACTCAAAATTCAGTCTGTATTCAATGTAGACCTCTGCTAGTCCTGGACTAGAGAAAAGCATGAGAAATCTATGCAGATCCTATAGCTGCAGTGATCTCTTTCCATCAAAGCTCTGAATAACATACTAAGTTATAATTGTTCTGGAAAACTCAACCTTTCAGCTCTTAAAAAAAAGAACAAAACAGGAGGCAGTTATTCAAAGTAAATGGACACAACAGTACCTGTATAAAATGAACACAGCAGTATCTTGATAACTTAGTAGCATGGATTTTTGGCCCTACTGTCTATTTTTGTGCTGAAGCTGTTTCCATCCCACTTCACTGTATCTTAATGTCAAAGAAAAACTCTTGGAAATGCCAGAACAGGCTGATTTACTAGTTTGCTAAATTACTTCTTTATATACAAGTAAATGAAGTGGTTCCTTATGCTCATGGAAGTTCTGACACACAGTGTTGCATTAAATGCACATTCTCTCTATCCAGGATGCATGAAGGAAAAAGAAGCACTTGTGATGGAATTGTACATGTCTTTTATGTTCCAATACAACTAAAGAAATTTCATGAACACGAATGAGTCTGTAGCAATTATAAAAATAAGTTCTCCAAACCTGAGGTTACAAACTCATCTGTGGAATGAAATGTCTAAGGAGTAGAATTATGGCTCCCTATTTTACTTCCCAGCACCCAGAAACGAGCAGAGATGATCAGGAGCACTCACTTATCACAGAAGCAGTTGATCACCAGCCCTCGTTGTGTTTGTTGGGAGGACACCAGGTAGCCAATGGTTTGCTGCACAGCCTGATTAGGTGCCCCAGGCTACTCCCAAATGACTGTCTCTGACCTCTGAAATAACTGCTTGGAGCATCGGGTGAGGTTTTTTGGGACGTTTGTGGGCTTAACTTTTCCTGCATCAGCCTCATTTGTTCAGCCCAGAACTGAACCTCCATGTGCTGGGACAAGGAATCCACAACTCAAAATATGGAATGGCCACTTTATGGAAGAGAAATCTCCTGAGTGTGAATAGGAACTTACAAGGTAGGGGAAATTTTTGGATCGTGTTTTGAATGTTCAGTTCACACCTGCAAAAGCTAAAGAGAATTTCACAATATTTTCTTTTAAAGGTGACAAAGAAAGTAAGTCTTGCACATACACTTCACATTCTGTTTGCCCAGAGGGAGCTCACATCTGAACTCATTGTCTGTGTGCTACAAATACACAAAGGCAAATGCAGTTGATTATGAATATAACAGCTAAAGTTCATTAATCCCTAACACTATCTGACTAATTAAAATAGATGCATGCAATATTGGTTTTAAGTCAATGGACTCTACTTCCAGTTTGCCCTTTTAAACAGGTAACATTTAATTAAATGTACATTTAATTTGTTTATGTGTCTAATTAATAGCTGAAAGTGTAATTAAACATAAAGCTTTTAAAATGCTTATTCCTTTCCTAGTGCATAAGAGCAGTAAACGTGAGCATCATTAAATGCAAGTACAAGAGGGCAAGAATGCTAAAAATGAAAGGAAAAAACCAAAGTAGCAGCCTACAGAATATGAAGGTAGTAACCCAATATAAATTAGTGCCTGTCATTATCCGTAGCCAGCTGTTCATCATTATCCTGTTATATAGAAGTAGAACAAATGTGCCAATAAAGCTGTCATTAAAGAGTGTTTTGGATATAAATGCAGATTCTGCATTTACAGGGGCATCAGGGAAAAGAGTGTAAATGAAACCAAAATTGATACATGTCAAACTTTGCTGTCTGTTTTTCTGGTGGGGCTATTTTGCTGTCTGGGGTAACTGATGAAAAATAACCACAACCACACACTGGTTAACTCCCATGTTTCTGTACCTGTGGACTTTTCAGCTGGAAGGCTGTAAACTGAGCAGTCTGTGGATACTTCCACAGGTCCTCCTGGACTTCCTTCCTCCCTTGGCTCTTCCCTGCCTGCCCAGCCTCACCCCACCCTTAGTTTCTGTTGCAAGAGGTACAGTGTCCAAACTGTATTAGTCCATAAGCAAGCCTAAAACTTTTACATGTCTCTGCTAATTAATGGAATCATTAGCATGGTTCACATTTACTGCTCCAGCAGGAAGAGCAACAGTGAGATTGAACAATGCCAGGTCCCTTCCAGCACCCACAGGTGTCAGAGACCCTTCTGCCTCCCTTACCTGTGCCACTTCTTGCCCGGTCCCTGGCCCATCCTCAAGGATTTGTCCCTTCAGGCTTACAGCTCTAGGTCCTTCCCCTTCCCCTTCCCCTTCCCCTTCTCTTCCCTTCCCTGCTGGCTTCTGTTCCTTCCAGGCCCAGTGCTGGGGCTGCCTCAGTGAGGTCAAGCAGCAGCTGCTTCTTCCACAAAGATGCTCCAGGGGCTGGGGCACTTCTCCTGTGAAGACAGGCTGAGAGAGCTGGGGTGTTCAACCTGGAGAAGAAAGGACCCTGGGGAGACCTTAAAACACCTTCCAGGACCTAAAGGGGCTTCAGGAGAGCTGGAGAGGGACTTTTCCAAGGGATATAGTGCCAGGACAAAGGGAATTGGGTTTAAACTGACAGAAGGCAGGTTTAGATTTCATGTCAGGAAGAAATTCTTTACTGTGAGGGCGGTGAGGCACTGGCACAAGTTCCCCAGAGAAGCTGTGGATGCCCCATCCCTGGAAGTGCTCAAGGCCAGGCTGGATGGGGCTTTGAACCATCTGGTCTAGTGGAAGGTGTCCCTGCCCATGGCAGAGGGTTGAAAGTAAGTGATCTTTAAGGTCCCTTCCCACTCAAACCATTCCATGATTCTATGATTGGCAATAATCTGTTCATTGGGAAAAAAAGCTTTAATTTATCCCACATTTGTTTTTAATTTATTTCATATTATTTAGTAATATTTTAAGCTCCATATGGAATGAGAAGGACATCTGAAGGAATTTTCATCTTAGATCTGAACTGCTACATTATAACCATATAATTCTTCTCTTCTGCACATTTGCTAGAATAATTTCCCCCCCTAGCCTATTAAAATTCCCTCAAAGACATATGCACAGTATATGCACAGGATAGCCCTTCTCATTTCAGTGGGCACACTTCTATACTTCTACTGAGTTTGTATTATTTCTTTACAGGTCATGAGCCTGATGCTTGCAGACCTTTCTAGGTTTTCTACAGTGCCCAAGGTAGGAATCTGCAACAGAAGCTTCACTGCCTTTTTCTGTTAGAGAACTGAAGACAAAACCACCAAAACAGTGTCTTTACTTCTCTGTAAGTGAAGCAAACCCGGTGTTTTAGAGCAGGACACTGGATATGGGAACGTAAGTGCATTGCATCTGTGACTTTATAAAGTGACTTGGAGACATCCATTTTGCAACAATTGGGAAGAAGCTGGGTGGGTGGTGTAGAAGAGGGGAACTGTGAAGACCAAATGTTTAGCTGTATTCAACCGTAAACAGATTGATAGTCAGTAAACAGTCTCTCTGAAGAGAGTAATTAATAGGCACATGTGAAGAGATGGAAAAGAAGATGTATCCTTCTTCAGCAGACATCAAAGGGCAGCCTGGACAGTGAGAAATTAAGCATTCCCCAAGGAGGCCACACAGCTGTATGTACATTCAGCTAGGAAATGTAGTGCAATGTAATGAGCTAGGAAAGGGAGGAGAGAGGGGTAAGACAGGCAGTGGGAAAGGAGTCCTAAAGTAACAAAGGCAGAAGCATGCTCTGTGAGGATGGGAGCAGCAGTAGAGGAGCAGGGAGGTCTAAGCAGGTCAGCTCCTTCTGCAGAGGGGTCGAGTTGCAGAGAAGTTTTGCAGGATTACAAAGAGTGATAAGACAGCACAGTAGGTAGCCTCAAAATAAGATAAGGAAACAGAGGAGGAGCCACTGAAATGAATGGTTCATCATTGTGATTCTCCTGCCTCTTGCTACATCTGAAAGCAGAGCCCTGTGGCAGTTGGCCAGTTTGACAGGGAAGGTGATAAAAATAAATTACATCCTCTGTTTCCAATACAGACTGAGATGTTTCCAAAGGAATGGGGGAAGGGAACTTACTTGGAGGGAGAAAAGGTACTCACAAGATCCAAAACTCATTGTCTGTTGTCTATAAAGTGGTGTCACAACTGACTCCACAATGCACATACTTGGCTCCAGATGGGGTTTGGGAACATTCCACCTCTGGGACCAGCTGCTTTCACGAATGTTTCGTTGGAAGAGAAATACAAATTCAAAATGAAGGAAATGCTCTTTTCTGTCTCAAAGAGCACACATGAAGCTGGAGAAACTGAGGCCAAGCAGTTTGAGATTCCCTGTGTCCTGGGTGGTCTTTGGTGTTTAATTCTATTCGTGTCATCTGTGGAAATGTTTTCCTTCAAAATCAGACTAAAACTGAGACAAGATAGATTTCCCAAAGAATTTGATTTACAGTTGAGCAGAATACATGTATGTAGCAGTGTGGGTTTGGCCTGCTGTTGCAAATCAGGTTCGTCACCCCAGTTTAAATAGACTCTAAGGAAACAGGTTGTCTTGGCCCAAGTGGACAGGCATTTTTGCTGTAAAAGCAGCTTTAGCAAGGACAAGTCCTCTCTCTCAGACACAGCACTAAATGACTGCTTTTGCTTGCAGCAAAAGAAACTTAGGAGGAAGGCTAACCAGCAGTATCTAAGCTGAAATATGAGTAGGACCTGTTGTGATAGGACAAGGGTAATGGTTTTAAACTAAAAGAGGGTAGATTCAGACTAGATATAAGGAAGAATTTTTTGAAGATGAGGGTGGTGAAGCACTCAAACAGGTTGCCCAGAGAGGTGATAGATGCTCCATCCTTGGAAATATTCAGGGTCAGGTTGTGTGGGGCACTGAGCAACCTTATCTAGATGAAGATGTCTCTGCTGACTGCAGGGGGACTGGACCAGGTGGCCTTTAGAGATCCAGTCCAATCCAAACTCTTCTATGACCCTTTGAGACATACCCTGTCTTCTCACACGTGCTCTCCTCGTGGGCTGTGCTCTGTGCAAGCTGAGGATTGCCACGCTGTCTCTCATAGCTCCGGCTGATGTGACACATGGAGGGAAATGTGTCTTGTGCCATGCAGGGATGATAACTGTGGGTCACACGAGGCAGGGAGGGACTTTGCATCCTAGCTCTCCTCCTGTGCTTAGGACCAGGCAATAGCCCTGTCAGTTATCTACTATCATTTACCCATTAAGAAAGCAGTCCAAGTACTTTGTTTAACCATTTAGTGTGGAGTAAGCCATCAGCTCCCCATGAACAGGAACTTAAAAGATCTCTGTCCTTACGGAGTCAGGATAAATATATTATTCCTCTTACCTGGCTGATTTATCCCACATCACTAGTGATTTTCTCAGAGAAAGATGCCACGAATGACTAATGGCATTTTTTGAGGGTTAGACATTCCAAAGTTGTCCACTCAAGGGAAGAAATTTCATGTTTCAGCAACTTAGAAACATTGGCTGCAGTTACTGCAAAGAATGGAATTGCAATTAGTCTTCTACAATCTCTATAGGCATGCCTGAAAAACAGAGATGTCAATATTGCAAGTCTGAGAGGTCAGTAAGGCAGTGGCCTTTGCTGACAGACAACAGACCATCCCTCAAAACTCCCACTTGCTGGGCTAGTAGAGATAACATTTAGGGTGAGGCAGAGCAGCTTCAGTTTTAGGGCAGGGGTGCTGCCTCTGTGGTTCTTTGGAATCCTCTTTGCTGGAAAACAACATTGTATTATCCTTCAGAGATCAGCCAGGGCTGGTCTCCCATCTGTTCATGGGTCTGCACCTGTTTTTCATTTCACCAACAGTGACCACATGGTCTAAGATTGTGGGGGAATACAGAGAAGAAAATGAATGTTAGGCTCAGGCACTGGGGTTGTATTCAGAAGCTCTGAGTTTAAATCCTGTCTGTGTAGCATAACCATGGTCCTTTCCTTTGTCTGCCTTATCTGTAAAAGAGACAAATGAGGGAATATTATTTTGGGGCTTTCTCCTTACCTATTTTAACAAGAAATTGGAGAAAATGTGTTTTTTAATTCTGTGGTTATATTTCATCCATCACAGAAGTCTTTACAGAAGTACATCTCTATAAAACATGTCACTCATTATTAGGAACACCAACATTTCCCATTCATTTCCTCTGCACTCTGAAAAATAGAAGGGAAGGTCCTTAGAGAAGTTGCTCAGTATCTGCCTGTGTAAAGGACAATGCTGCTTGGACACAGCTCCAGTAGCAGAGACCTGGTGTACAGGTCTTTTGAGTGTTTATGTGCACGTGAATCCAGAGTAGTCACCAAGTCCCAGGAAGACAATCCCATTCTGGCTGCAGCCAGCTCCAGAGACACACAGAGGCAGTAGTGTGTGTATCAATTCCCTGCCCCTCTCATGTCTTCACTGGGCTTGCCATAGATGTGGCATTGTACATTTTGTAGTCCTTACACTTCCTCAGAAAACAGTTGCAAAGTTGTTGTCCCTCCTCTGCCCACTTGTTTTGTTCCTTGGTTCATCAGCCACACTGTGTGTTTATACCCCAGTACAAGTGCACCTTGCTTTGACAGCCTGTAGGTTGCTGGAGGCTAAAAGAGAGGGGAGCTGCTGCCAGGTTCCATGGAAGTTCTCAGGGGGCATGGCAATGCCATGCTAACTGGTGATATGCTGACCTTACCACATCCTACCAGCTTCTGCAAGGCTCCCTTAAAGTGCTCAGTGTCAGAGATCCTTAAAACTCACTCTTTGTGAATTCTCAACTTGGGCACTGCTCATAAAAAATCTTCTTGCATTTGTTCTGTCCTAACTGGGGATTGAGTTGATTATAACTGTTTACGGAGTTGTTTCTCACCTTGAGCCTCACTCAACTTCTATTGAAATCTGCTGGGGTCTGTCATTGACTTCAATGGAATTAGGCTCAGGTCTTTATCAGAAAGTTTGCTGTTTGCTGGAAGTTTGATTTCCATGTGATATATCTGGAAGCTCTCAGTTATCATGCTGCCTTTGAAACGGAAAATTGACAAACTGTTATCTCTGGGAGCTTGTTGGGTTCAGATTGGTTCTGTCAGATCACAAGTAAATTGGTGCCAAGCAAGGCTGCTATTGAGTTCTTTATGTTTTATCCTCAAATTAAAAGCTACCTGTCTCATTGTTTTGTACTTGAGATTATCAAGTGCACTTGAGACTATCTGGTTTTGCCTGAAATTTGCAATGGAAAGGACAGGTGTTTTGCATGACCCATGGATGAGGAGTTTTGTGTCAGCTTCAGAAAACCTCTAGAGGCTTGGGACACAATGTTATGCTGAACACTACAAATCTGCAGGTGCTGTGGCCAGAAGAGACAATTATAATCATTTATTTTGACTTTCTGCAAAGTACAAAGTGTCTCCTGTAGTTTCATAGAGGACCATACCTCTCAATTTAACTAATATCTAGTCATTAGAATTCTAGCTTGATTTAATTACCTCCAATTATGGAAAGTTTATTGCAGTCTAAGGTAAACACCTTTCTCCAATGTTTAAAATTTGTTCCTCACCTCCCATCTGAACCTGTTAACTTTTATCTTATGTCATTGGATGTTGCTCTCTCTCATCTGTGCCTGTTGTTGGACTCTCTAGCTCTATAGTATCTCCATGTAGACCCTTAACACACTGCAGTCAATCAACTTCTTTTCTTCTCAACCATCTTCAGAATTGGGTATATATTTTAGGACTCCATTCACTCATAACTCTAGTATTTATATTTTTAGAATTTGGTTTATTCCAATTTATCTAGGTTCTGGTCACCTGAAACCTTACTATTTTTAAATGTTGATATCACATTAAATATTTCCATTTAAACTCCTGTGGTTCACACTCACTCAGCAGTTTTGTAAAGCCTACTTATAAAATCAGTTCTTTCAAACTCAGATGTGTAATTTACATGACACTCAGTGGAAACCTCTATTTTACTCAAGAATGGCAAGACCTTGGACTAGCAGGCAATGCCAATATAATAGTAACAATGAAGATGTCAATCTTGAAAGAGCCAACTACTGAGATTTTTCCTCTATTTCATGACTCAGCTTTCTTTTATGGCTTACTTTTAAGTTAATTCCATTAGATCAGTTTTTTCATAGAATGCTATAAATGAATTTTCTAAAAAGTAAACTAATCTGGCTCCAATGCTCTAAAGGCATAAAGTAACTGAAATGGAAAGGGGCCTTTCAAGGTCATCTTATGTAAATGCCCACTGTGAACAAGGTGAAGCTTGAAGCTGGATCCAAGTGTCCTTGTAGATACAACTGTGACTACAGGAGAAGGTTGAATGGCACCACATTGACCTTCTAAAATTAACCATTCATAATGGCTGTGATTTACTAATATTGTAACAGATTATTGCAACAGGGATGTTGCTATTACATTTTGCTGGGCACCTTCTCATGGTGCATCCTTAACAGTTTTGAGCAAAACTCTATCAGTCAATCTAAAATCAACATAAACTCTCATGGAAGTGTATAAATGACTTTGAAGTCTTCTGTCTCATCAATGGCCCAAAAACTGACCCTTTTGTTTAATCACATCATGTGTAATAAGTTGACTTAAAAATTTTTCTTTACCTCTATGCATCTGTATTTTCATTCTATTTTGACAAAACAAATACGAAAAACCAGTCTTCCCACTTTTGAAATAATCCTAGTAAAACTAGACTTTTGACAGAAGTCTGTAAAGTGACTTTTTTTTTTTAAATATAAAATACTGTTGTAACATTTGCTCTTCTGGTCTTATTCTTTATTTACTACAGTTTTTCAACATCTGTCCCTGTTTCTTTTCATCAAATATTTATCTGCAGCAGCTGAAAGAACCTCATTTGTTTTAATTAAGAATAAGACCACCAAGCTGGGATTGCTTCCTTAGCTCTTCCACGGCTTGCACAGACAGTAGATCTTGTGAGGTTTCCTGAGGGTGGCCCATTGACAGCCTTTCCCCTCCTCCCTGTACCCTTTTCTTTTGCACCATGTTTATTTTGGGATAGAGAAATGTAATCAGAGCCACATTCCAGACAAAGAAACTTTTTGCAGTTAACACGCATGAGAAAGGAGGAAGATCATGTTGTGTTTCATTTGGTGTTACATTGTAAGAAACCATTTTCTAATTTGTGACTTCTGGAATGGAATGATCACTGTCACAGACCCATAGGAATTGTCAGAGCAAAAAGGCTGCAGTTCAGCCTTCCAACACTGACACAGGCAGGAAGCGCTTAGGGAAAAACTACAAATTCAGCTGAGGAATATACTACTGATTGAAAACAGTTTTTTGCACTTTTGCTTACCAGCTAATATCTGTTTCATCTCTTTCTGTTTTGTGTTTGTTTAGTTTTTTTGTTAATTCCCAGTGTTGACTTAAGAAGAGGAAAAAACAAAGAACAAAGAAGCAACCTAAAATAACTCCTTTGTACAAAGGAGTATTCTAAGGTAGGGGTGCAAGCTGATGCCAATTGCTACTAAAACTGTTCTACAGGGTATTTTAGACATGTTATTTTCAGTTTTATATGTTTTAGACAAATACTTTTGGAGTGCACAGACAGATTGCTCATGACTTCTAGAGATGGTGAGATGTCTCCTGGTGTTGGGATCCCTATTAAGTTGCAGAACATAACTGAGCTTTCTCAGTCATCTCATCTTAGCCCTTGTTAATGAGACAGATTTTAAATTAGGCTTTTACATTTATTTCAGATGAAGGAGACTGATAAGCAAATCTTGGGTTTTTTCATACCTCATATTCCTGTCAACCTTCATCTTACATGAAAAATAAAAATTAAAACAAGCCATGCCTGTGAATCAGCAAATTAAAACAGTTATATCCTTACCTAGCAAAAATTACCTCCAAAAATTATCCTACTTCAGTTTCCCTTGGCAGTGCATTATCATAGAGTCATCCAAGGTTTACACAGGTATTTCTTACAGTTTTCTGTTACATATGAAACATTGATTATCTTTAAAATGAAAGATCTCCCTTCTTAGGTGTAATCAGTTTAAAACTTGACACTCTGAAAGTTGGAGTTTTCTAAATTCTGACAAAAAACCTATCAGACTCAAAGGCAGTAACTTGTGCACCTCTTAGTTTATTTTGTAAGTAAAGTAGAAAGAAAGGCTGATGTGATCTTACATATCAAAAATTACCTCTTTACCACTACAACTTTCTTCCTCATAGTGCACATATACAACAGGCACATATATAGCACACTTCGGAACATTGATATAAAAGTTCTCGACTTACCAAGAGGTCAAAGGAGATTTAATCTCAGCACCTTTTCTAATTCACAGTATTATCTCCTGTTGTGCAGGACACAGTAAGGTGGCTGCATAACATCCCCATGTAGATTGGGTCTGCATTTGAGACAGATGGGTAAAACTGACACAGAATTTTAAGGGCTACGTTTTCAGAAGTAGATGTGTATATTAAGAGCATAAATTTAAATGAAAAGTTGACCCCTAAGTTGTCCTACACTGTTACTTATTATCTAAGTAACTTTTACAGACAATGACTTGCTGTATTATAGTTACAGCACTGTACTATAACTTTCTAAGATCTTGATATTGGCATAAAGGAAAAGAATCAATGATGGAACTTGGAATCAGAATTTAAGCCTTTCCTTGCAAGATACTAAGACAGGAGACAGCACCATTGCTTAATCAATTGCACAACAGAAGGGCATGCAGGAACCTAGGTTTTCTTTCCAGCTCTGCCACTGGATTGAGGGTGACCTTCATCAAAAACTCTTTCTACTCTGTAAAATATAAATTCTTCTTCTAAAGACATTTGAAATGAGAAAGTACTGTTAAGTACACTAGATTTAATGCCGATTGCTTACAATGGTAAGTGAAATCAGAGTTAAACTAATTTAAGGGAGACTTTATTAACTAGAAGATTATGAGCTTGTCAAAAAGATATTAATTAAAGTCTGGGAACTGCTTGCCAGTGTCATTCTAAATTAATTGCTAATAGGTTACTCTTAAAAGTGGAGTGCAGCTGCAAGAACATCAGGCTCAAAGGAAACTCGATTTTGTTTATCATTAATTTTTACTTTGTTTAGCAAAGGATTTCTAAATACCAAAGAAACCTGAAACTGTTTCTGGCAAGGATATTTTTGATTACAAAAATATTTCTATAATCTAAATGGCAGGATTCACACACTTACTATAACCTACTACACTTTTCTCTCTCTGTAAATCTCTGTTAATATAAAAAGCTTTAGAACTGTATCTTATATGTCTTTTAAGAGGCAAAGAAGCCAAAAAAGCCAGCTGACTTTTTAGAGCCAGCGACACACAAAAAAGGATTGACTGACATAAAGTTAGCAGCAGTTCTGGTGACCCCCAAATCATGTGTGGTTGGTATCATGCTCTTTGGGGATAATACTACCCATGGGAGCAGAACAGGCCAGAGATTTCAAGGCCTCCAGTTTATGGTTACACTCCAGGGCACAGGGTGGGCATGGAGGTGGGAAGTGATCCATGTCCACTCTTGTCCCTAATCACAGGCTGTGTTCCAGCTCTCTGTATATGAGGTTTGCTGCAATGTCTCACAGATTTAAGTACTTCAGGAGCATTTGTAGCTAAACAAAGGCTCTACTGTGATCAGACTTAAGTTGGTGCATGCAGGGAATATTCTTTGAAGACAGTGTAGTTACACTGGTGTAAAATGTGGGCAAACAGAACCTGAAGACTGCAATCCCTGCTAGCAGGCTGAGAGGCCACCCTGAGCTCCCTTTCTTGTCAGCGATGGAGACTCCCTTCCTTCTGACTCCTGGACAAGACTTAGTCAGGCTGCCTTTTCAGTTAAGGCAGGCAAAGGGCTTCTGCAGGTACTTTCTTTTCAGTTCAACAGTAGTGAGCAGACACCCACGATACAGAAAAAAATGTATCCCAGTGAACATCTGTTGAGCTATTTATTTCCTTATTTTATGCTACTCAATAGTATAATCATTTTTATCAGCCCCGGGTTAAAGAGAAACACAGATCACTATTTTAAAGGAAGTTGGAGAGCTCTGTGCTACCTTAGAGAGAAATTTTTGAAATAGTGGGAATTTGGTGAAAGCATTTATTTCTTATAGAGCTCTGTTACCAAAGAAAGAAGTGATAGAACTATTATCTTTTTTATTCCTACAGTTTCAATTTGAAAATATGAAAGGTATGACTACATATAATTCTGCTTATTCAGGTATGTTAAATCCTGACAGACCCTAAAAGCACACTGGCCTTGTGGAAATAAGTGACAAAAACACCAGTTGATTTTAAAAGATGCCAAAATTGTACCAAAGTGTTTTGTTTTTTTTACCCCAGAACATAAGAATATGATTTACACCTTCCCATATTGATCCTTCTGTTCAGACAGTAATAATATTTACCATACTAGGACACTTCAGAGTTTTGGCTTTTATTTTGGATGCTGTCATTTTATCAGTGCAAACATTAAGTGGTAGGGGAATATGGTGCTTTGAAGCCCTAATGACTGTTCTATTAACATCTTGAGAATATGGCCAGCACAGCTGTCTCCATATTGCCTGTGGACAGAAGTCCTGTTTGCTTCACAAAACTTGATGACAGAGTACTAATAATAACTTACAAAACTCTTTAATATACTAATTAAAAATCATCTTCCTACTAATTACAAAACCATATCAGGAAAAAACAACATACTAATATTACATTAACTGTCCCATTTAAAACATCCAGACTCCAAGCCTATGGGTTCAGAATCCCCAGCAGAATTTACCAGACAATTCTGCTCAATATTGACATGACCAACTTCACAGCATTTTTCTTAAGAGGGATTTGAACTACAGCCTGAAGTTTCCCTCCCTGTTTGGTAATCTGTTTATCCTCATGCCATTACTGCCCTGCTCATAGCCATGTACATACACAGCACACAGACTGCCTTTCCTGGGGTTTTCATGGCTTGTATGTGACATGTTGGACAAGCAGGGAGAGCACCAGCAGCTGGAAACATCTTCATGACAGCAACTTTTAGGAGTGAAGTACTAAGTCTCCCCTAGAAGTGAGATAAGTTCACACAAGGAATGGTGGAACAACTTTGTGTGTGCCACGTGTGAAGGCACTGCACTTGCTATTCCACTGGGAAAAGGAGTGCCTGCAGTCCACCATGTTCTTGTGACCCAGAGACACTTTATCCAAAGCAGAATTCTTTGACAACAGAGGAAGTCTTGTAAGAATGCCATAAAAAATGTAGCTGTGCTTATTGATCATGCTGTAATGCAGTAATAAGCATACACTGCAAGGTGAATGCCACACAGTGTCTGGCTGGTATCAGGATTCCTTCAGCATCCTGTGGGCAAGGAAGCTTAGTGATTCCTTAGACACCAAGCTCAGAGCAACTCCAGCACCCCGGGCTACATTAAAATTGGCAATTGTTTCTCGAGGAGAAAAGTTACCAAGTTCCTTAACAATCAAAGAAGTGTTTGAAAAGAAGGGAGATCAGGGAAAACATATTGAGAATGTCCATGTTGTCCTACCATGAAAATATCTTTGAATAATTGCTACAACAACTTATATACACTGTGAGCTTTATAGATACACTGTAAATCAGAGTAATGAGAAGCCTTACTTTACTGGATGCTCCAATTTAAGATTTCCAGGCATCCCATCTAATCTTCTAATCCAATAATCCTAAAATCCAGCAATTAAAGAATGTTTTGACAAAGCAACCTGAGGCTCATTCCTCTAATTATGCTGCACAGTTTAGGCTCACTGACTCCAAATACACAGGTTTACCCATGTAAAATATGCATCCAGATTTACCAGAATCACAGACTTCTGCAGAAAGCAGCCTATTAACAGCTTCAGTCAAACAGAGAATAAGCCAAGATGCTGGGGGAAGTGTTCACCAAGGAAATTCTGTTTCCTTGCTAAGAATTAATGCAATTATACCTGTAACACAAAGTCATATCCAAGACCAACAATATTTTTAAAAGAATTTAATAAGCAGCTTTTAGAAATCCCTCTTATGCTGCCATATGTGTTGGATTTCTCTTTAATATCTGCCATTTTGCTGGTGTTTTCTATCAGAATGTGCAGAGTCTGATGGTTCAGAATGAGAGACATGGAATGTTGTTCAAGTACTGAAGTCACAGAGAGAATGGAAACTTCAGTGATGCAGAGAATTTATCTTACGTATTGTCTGATTTAAGATAATAATGGAGTGTATAGGATTTGCCCCAGAAGCTGGAAGAGAAATTAAATGATACTTTTAAATTGTGGTAGCAGAAATCCATAATAGAATCATAGAATCATTTAAGTTGGAAAAGACACTTGAGACCATTGGGTCCAACTGAGCTGTCCTTTCAAAATTCCAGACTGGACTCAGGTTAAGTATGAAATCTGCATTATCACAGTCTGATACAGTGTGTGCCTCTGGTAAAGTACTAGTTTGCCAGCAAAACAAATTACAATATTTTCTTTGTGAGTTCCGTTGACCTTCAACCTGGTAAGAGGATAAAATGTTAAAAAGCCCAGAAATAGACAAGAGTGGTTTTTACAAGTGAAACCTTTGTAACAGCAAGACCATGTATGGATGAAGGAAGGGCTTGGCTTGTTTGTTTGTTTTGGGGATTTAGGAGGGTAATGAACAAAGCAATTACAAAAGACAAAGATATGCAGCTTTTTCCTTTCCCCAACAATCTAGGGGAATTGAATCCACTGGCTGACTGGAGTTCATTCTTGTAATCCCTTCCTTAACCCTTTCATTCAATGATCCCTCAATTTTCCACTAGATGCAATGACAGTTTGTTTGTGTCTGTGCCCAGATTTTTGTTTCATTTTTGTGTTGGGCAAGAATCCTTCTCTGTAGTGTTTGGTTCCTTCTATATGCATCAGTCTATTACCAGACCACATCATCTTTTCCAATGTTGGTAGCATTATTATCAAAAATACAGTGATATTAGTCAACTGACCACACAGAATCTTTCCTGTTTTCCTAATGAGCTTCCATAATTTCACCAATTTATAACTTTTGTGTTGATATTTTATAGATGTTTTTCACAATCCTTAAGTCAGCAGCTAAGGGGTTAATTGGGTTTTTATCATCTATGTATGGTACAGGCTGAGATGAAAGCCATGGCTCAGCAATGTCTTGGCTAAACACGCTTATTAGCATCAAACACTCATTCTAAAGAGGTGTTGCTCTGCACCTGCTATTTTAATTCATATTAGGCTATTAAAATCAAAACAAAGTGTCAGACTAGAAACAGAGCAGTGCTATGATCTGCTAGAAGACATAAAATACAGACAGATTATGAAGTCTGATAGAGCTACTGAGTAATGTCTTAAATTAGACTATTCTTTTTGTGTCAAATTTGTAGGTAATACCCTCGGCAGAGATAACTGGCACTGAAGCCAACAACACTGTTTGTTTATATCAGTAAGATCTGGATCCCTTTTATCTTGTATAAACCATGAATTACTAGCTTTTATGTACTTGCCTTGCCCACTATGGTTCTCTAAAGAAGAGGTGTGGAGGACAGTTTTTGCTAGGAAAAGCTGAAAAGCATTTCCCTCTTGAAGGCACTCACCCTTGACTGCTGTTCACAGTAGGATATTATTGAGCTAGATGGGCTCTTGGGTTGAGCCAGCACAGGTGCTCTTAACTTCTTCCATGTGCCCTCTTGTCACCTGGAACATTGCCTGTTATTCTTTGGCTTCGAGTCCTGATCAGCCAGAACCAAGGAGGCAAATGACTGTACTGCAGTAACTACTCAGTCTGCTGGGATCAAATCCCTTTGTGTGAGGCACTGACTTGGATCCTTTCTGCCAGAATTCACCCAGTGAGAACTTGGTAGAAGCTGATATGCTTTGAATCTTCTCTCTGCCAACAGGAGAATCATGCATTTTTAATTACAGAGTGGGGTACACAGTTTCTCAACTGGACACTTAAAACACTGATCAGGAGTTATTTCAAGAAGTACAGACTGCCTGTTAGAATTTTATCTTGCAATGCTGCTGACATCCTGCTCTGTGTCCCAGAACAGGAGATAGCAATATGTATTACCTCAGCTAGGAAAGATGAAAAAGAAAACATTGCTTGTCAATAGACATGGACCAAACAGTTTCTTAGAAATCAGGTGACCTGAAACTCTGCTATAGCAACTCTAAGTCTTCAGGAAAAAAAGCTTACATTAATTTTCATAATTTGAACAGCACATAAATAGAAAATTTTAAAGGTTTAAGATGAGCAAGGAAGATATTTAAAAAGTACAGAAGTATCAACCAAGCCTTGGGATCCAACAGATGCTTAATTGCAATGAGAAAAGGAATGAAATATAAATGTAAAAGTACATACAGAATACTCCAGTAGTATCTGTAACTACTTAGTGAAAAAACGGAATAGATCAGATCTTCTTTCCAACTTTAGAGGTTTTTTAGTACACAGATGGTCTAGAATTCAGTGGAAACAAAAGTATCACATCATAAGTCAGTTGTTTAATATGCTCTGTGTTTATATAAACTATGAGTAGACATAGCATTACTGTAATACCGTGGTTGAGCAATCAGGCACTCAGGGGTCAGAAAATGCAGCTCAGGTCAAACCACAATCATAATTCTCCTCTTTTCGTGCTTATGCATGAAAATACGAGTCTGGATGTTCCACTGACTCGTGTCAGGGGGCCTGAGTGCACCAGTAAGGTTTAATGGCCCTGACCAGCCTCACCTGGGGCCTCTACCCACACCCCTGCCCATGGGCCCAGGGCCTTCATTCCAGCTCAGCTTTGGCTCTTCAGTCCCTGCCTGAGCTACATGTGAGGTGTGCCTGTGCCATTGGCCCTGCTGATCAGATCATGAGCTGGGCTGGCTTCCCACCTCCATCCCACCTCCATCCCAGCTCCATCCCAGCTCTGCCTGTTACGGTTCTGCCCGATGATTCCTGGGCTGACCCTGACCTGCAGACTGCCTGCCTGTCTTGATGTTGGACCTGCCATGCCCCTGTGAAACTGCCTGATACTCGGGCTTTTGCTGAACCCCTGCTGCCTGCTCTGAGCCTTCCCTGCTCTCTTGCTCTGGCACTGTGGGACAGGGTGCTGGCTGAGGAGGCTGTAGTATCGTGTTTGGCTTGTGGGGTGGGAGCCAGCCCTTGCTGTACTCTGACCATTTGATCTTACCAGTTATATTTCTACAGAGGGAGAGTGTGACTTTCCTGTAAAGTCCTACCTTCTCCAGCAAGGCTAAGCCTGCATTCAGACCTTGCAGTTAAAGATTACTGGTTAAAAGATGAAATTCAATTAGTAGAATCTTACAGCTACTGCAACAGTATGATAATGTAATACTACTGAATTGTACATTAGAAAAAAATATTTTTAGGTAAGGAGTAATTTTCTCAAAATCTTGAAGAATATTTATGAGTGACATTTTGTATGAGACTTCACAAAACCATTTTAATTGGTCTTCTAACATTAAAAAATTTCTTTTTTTTTAATTTGTTTTCAAAAACTTCTATATTTTAGTTAGAAAAACTAAGATTTCTTTTAGTGGAAAGAAATTTAATTATTTGGAGGTTGTTTATAAAGTTGTGTCACAAATACAAGAATGTTCCACCTCTGCTATTCTAAGACTAACAGTTCCACAGAAAATATTAAGAAAAAGCTGGAGCAGTTTCAAACTGGAAAAGCATTCTAAGTAAGTGGTTTTAAAGGCAGGAGGTGAAAAATTCTGGCATCTTAGAATTTGGTGGCTCCTGTTGATTTCAGGGAGAACAACACCTTGCCCAATAGCTAAACCAGAGAGATCATTCTGTCAAATGAAATGTTTCCAGAGACAGGGGAAAAAAAGTTAGAAGTCTCCTGGCAAGAATTACAATGCACAGGAGAAACCTAACTGACAAAAGAGATACTGCTCAAAGGCATTCTCATGGACAAAATATGTGAATACTTTGCAAAGCCAAGGAAACTTTGAATACTTAAGGGTGGGGGTGTGTTCATGTATGGAGATCTGAACATGTGTGCTAGTGAGGGTATGGTTAGAAAGCAACAATCAGTGGCTCTGGCATTGGAAAAACTCAGGCCAGTACCTAGGCAGTCTCTACTCTGTTAAAGTTCCTTTGCCAGTTTCAAGATGAAATTGCAAAGAGCTTTTCAGAGTTCGAAAAATTCGAAGTCAGAAAAGATTTGGGAGGGGGGTGGGGAAGCATCAGATGGGAAAAAACAGTCTTTTGAAGTTTTATATGTAAGGAAAGACCTGGATTTGTGCCTTTAAAGCAAACCTTCCTGATGTTACGCATCCAAAAAAACTCCCTGTGGCCAAAAGCCACATGGCATACACTTATCTTTGAGAGGAAGGGGGAGGGAGAACAGCTCACAAGCAGGAAATGGCTTCCAGGTGTCTCCCCACTGCAGTGCACAACTCCATCACTACAGACCACTGATGCCAGGTTTAGTAGTCCCAGCTGTCTCGCTTCTTCTCAGGGATTTGGACTAATCATGCATTATCACAGCCCTTTGCTGGTGACAAAGCATAACCCTGGCTCTGGAGCTGTGCTTGAGCAGCTTACAGGCTGTGGGTGACTGAAAAAGTTACAGGTAGGCCTTCTCCAGCAAGTACGAGCATGTGGAAACAAGCAGGGCACACATACACACACCTACGTCTGTGTATGCACTCAGGTCCAAGGGCACAGAAATTCACACCACATCTGCTTCTGGAGCTGGACAACAAAACCAGCTACTCTGCTGCTTAGTGTGTTGTGGAGGGAAGTAACTGCATATGGCACTCTCTTTCCATCCCTGTGCTCTGTACAGTTGCTGAAGAGGGAGAAAAAGATATGCTATGTTTATTCTACCTAAATGTTGATTTTTTTTCCCCCTCCTTCTTTCAGCAGCAGAAACACTTCCTTGTTGGGGGTTATTCTTTCATTGGATAAATATGGTAGGAAGAGCTTTACACAGTCTCATTCCACCTTGTTAGTTAAGTATATAACAAAAAATGAATTATCTTATGTATCTGACAGAGAAAGGAAAATCAGTTTTAAGTACTGTTTAACCATTCTTTTGGCCTTTTTCTCATGCAAAAGCTTGAACTTGTAGCATTAAACTGACAGAAAAGTGCTGCCATCCATTCTCCTATACTATTTACACCAGTAGGAGACCATGTCATGGTGCAGTAGAACAGTGTCCTTTTATTTGGCAATGAAGTTGTATTCTAAGCTGGATAACTTTACTGTTTTATGGTTAAGCAGAATAAATTTAATATTCAGCAGGGAATGTGACATCTTGAGGGGAAAAAGAAATAATAAAGAAAATTAACAGTAATTTTATTTTGATTGACTATTTGGTGCCACAAAATAATGATCATGTACTTGGCTACAGAAGCAATGAATATTTGCATTCTCATTGCTGATGAAAGCTTCTCCACTGCTGTCCTAAGAGATCCTGTTCTGCCTGTGTTCTCTGGAGGACCATTTTGAACAAAAATCTTTAAGTCTGCATTCAATTATAAAATATTTAATGACTATTTTTTTTTTTAAAGATGAATGCAAGTATAGCAAGCAGTTCCTTACTCTGAAAAAGGCTGTACATAATGGCAATTTTCTCAAGATACAATAGCAGTTTCCCTGTGCCAAAGAATGAACAGATCAGTGAGAAGTTTAACCAAGTAAATGTTTTAGCAAAAAGCAGTCTGAACTGCAGGAATTAGCACCATATTTTCATGGCAATGCAAAAGGTGAGACCAGCACCAGCCATACTCAGACCATGTCTGTAAGTTGTGCAATAGCAATTCTTTCAACCCTGTATTGTGGACTTATAAACAATTCTTTAATGTGAAATATTAGTTTGCATTACATTAGACATATAAGGAGCCTGTCTTTATCTTTTCTGACAGCAACAAACACCCTGATACAATGCTCCTACATCATGGTGTGCTGAGTCTACCAGCACCCAAGAGTCAGTTCATTTCATGAAGCTCTGAGACATTTCCACATTGGAGTAAGGTCATGCTTCCATCTTTATTATGCCACTGAAGTTCTTTTAATATTGTAAGTTTTAAACTTTATTTCTCAGTATGTGAGAAACCCTAAAAAGCTTTAAACTGTAATCCACAAATTCTGTCGTCAAAAGAGGAAAACTCTATGACTCTGTATATCCAATGTTTTATTACCTAGTTTTTGCTTAACTGCCTGGTTTCTTCCCAGATCTGACTGTTTCAAAATTAAGTATACTACTCCTGCACCAGATGTCCAGATGCTCCAAGGGAGAATGGAGTTGTTTTTCAATTGGCTCACTGTCTTTTAATGAGGCAGGGGACTTGTGACCTCAGTGCATTGTGGCTGATAAATGGTAGGATGTCCCCACATGTACTCACAGAAAACCTGCAAACACAAATGAGTTGGGGGTAATCTCCAGACTTTCCTAAGGAAAGGCAGTCTTATGGGCAAACACTTAAGCAGAAAGCTAATGCTTAGTAGTATGTGATTTTAGACTGCCAGTGCACAAGCCTGTCAACATTTATTTCCAAGTTCTCTGATCCTTTTTATTAGTTTCCTGTCTTGCTTTCATCTTAACCAAGTCACAGAAAGGTTTGATTTTCTTTTGTTAACAAATATTCAATTTTTTTTCTTCAAATCTGTTTGCATTTCTGAAGGATCCGAACAGGTTAAAAATGTTGTTTGTGCTGCTGAAAGTAAAGTAGGCTCTTAAACAAAAAGTTATGTAACTTTTACAAAATAATATCACATGCTAGACCATTATGCTAGAATCTGATCAGATAAGTAAGCTTTGCCTTCATTAAGGGCTTTAATCTTGACTATACTCAGGGCAGCCTCTAAACAACAACTTTGGAGCTTTCCTCTAAAGGATCTTTCATGCTCTGGTCTGGAATTTTTCAAATAACTAACACTATGTTTTGAGAAATCAAAAGCAGCATTTTTTCCTCTCTGTTTTTAAAAGTAACAGGGTGATGACAGAAAAACTTCCCCTTGGCTATAAACTGGGTGTTACAAATACCCCAAAGCTAAATCCTACTCTGGGTTGTTTTGGGGGTTTTTTTTGGTGTTTGGTTGTTTTGTTGTGTGGGTTTTTTTGGTTTTGTTTCTTTTTTTTCTTAAATTTTATTTTATTTTAATTTCTTTTTCCGAGATCTCTTTTCTGGAGATGCATTTGAGCCTTAGATCTCTTTGCTTGCATTGCTACAGAACTGATGAAAGTCTGAGATCTCAATCAAAGGCTTAACAAAACAATAATCCTCTATTGCCCTAATTCTTCTCAGAAACATCTCTCTCTGACAAGAACAGTCTCTAAGCTTTTACATCTTTTTTCTGCTTAAAATTACTTTCCTAATTAGTAGGAATTGTTTCCTTCCCAAGTCTTTGTATCTGAACACTGTATTTATGGGAAAGATCTCTCAAACACTTTAGCTCCCCACCCTCAAATACCATGATAGTGATCACGCTCTACATCCTTCAAAAATTCCAACTTCCTTTTTAAATAAACAGAGGAATTCAGTAGCATTCTTCACAATCAGCCCCATTTCATTTGAAGAAAAATCAGAAATAGCAGGAATAATCATGAATCACATAGATTTTATGCAATGTGTAATCACTAACTCAAGCTCAACATTTCAATTTAAAATTAATTCTCTTTCATGGATATATTTACTTTTTTACACTTCCATACTAATCTTGACTGAGTTTTTAGATACCGTATTTAACAGGGATTTGAATCAGAATGTGTAAATGCAATGAGTTAAGTATTAGCCATTGAGTGGGCAATGTAAAACAGATTTCCATACCAGAGGATTTTATTTTTTTTTTTCTTCAAATCAGCAGCTGCTCATCCTTGCAGGTGATAGAGGCCTCATTTCAAGAAGTTACTTGTGTAGGAATAGTACCAGTAGCTTCAAGTATCTGAGTAATTCTGTCCACCTAAGTTGGACATGAGCTCAGATACCATCCTGACTGGGTTTCAGTCATAATAAATCTGCTTGCCAGCAAATTTGCACGTACTAGCTGCTGACATGGACTATGCTCATGGAAGAAGTTCTTGATGAGCTACAAGATTTGGGAAGGTTGTTCTATTAAAGCAGATAAATTTGAGTACAGCTGAAAACAAAATAATTCATAGTGAAGGAGATGACTCTACTAACTAGTGTGGTTTGGAAGCACTGGAATGCCTTTATGAGGAAGCATTAATATGAAGATGTGATGATGGCCATGGCTTGTGTGCCTAAGGCTGTTTAAGCCTGTAGCCAGCAGGCATGGCTGCACCTCATCTGATATTCTCTCTTCAGAAGTGAATGGAAATAGCTGTTCTAAAAGCTGAATGTCTCTTTCTGTGCCTGTGAATACCACTGGTTAAATCTGAGAGGAGTGTTGAAGCTGGAGTAAGGATGTCTTGCACTTAGCAGTAGCCAAGCTCAGAGAAGCCACCACTGACTCATGGTGAGGTCTTAAATTCATCTCTGTTGGATACTGAAGTCTCTAAATGAACCATTTTTCCTCATTCAAATTCACATCTCAGTAAGGATACTGCAATCACAGAAAAAGTCCAGATGTTGAAAGTGATTAAAAACCATTTGAAGAGACTTTGACATGCTAGATTTGTGAAAACTTGTGCTGAGAATGTAACTAAGATCATGAGGTTACATGAAACAATGAATACCACTATGAACGATTTCAGTGCTGTCCTATTTAATAAGAGGACAGCATACATTAAAAAAGTCAGATATTAAAATAAGGTTTTAGAATTATCTCTTTCCCTCATCTAAGTAACTAAACGCAACAGGATATTAATCTAATGAGATTAAAAATATGAATAAATAGTTAAATGAATTACAATATCTTCTTATGTTCACTAGGCCAAGCAACTTTATTCTTCAGAAAAACACTGGATTATTAGTTGGTAATAGAAAGTAAGTTGCTACATAGTTTGGGTATATATCATCTTTTTAATTTAAAGAAAGACAAATGTTCTAGAAAATATCTTTTTTATTCTGAAGGTACTCTCCTACTTTTACCAGTGAATTAACCCTTAAAATTGCCTCTGAAAATCCTTGAATGCATGGACTTACACCCTGGAACTCAAAGTTCTGTTTCTACAGCAGACGTTACTTCCGCCCTCCTTTTGACATCAGAGGATGAACACAGAAGAGATCGCTTTTGTTTGCCTTGTTATTGCTCACAGTTCTATGACAGAGTTGTATTTCCCACTGCAGTTTGATACATGTCATTAATGATGAACGTGGGCACCAACTCTCTAACGAGGTCTCCTAAACGAAGGGTCACCCTGGTATCTTGTATAGTTTCACAGGTATGCAGCTGGAATATAAACCAGAGTAGAGGAAGGATTTGTCTTCCTTGTAATCTGAGTCTGCCCAGGGCTAAAAGCTGGCAGACTGAGAAAAGAAACTCGTGCATCTGGACAAGCCATATCAGAACAGAGAAGTGCTGAACTGACTTGAATACAAGCAAAATCTGTGAAACAGATCTGATCTTTTGAAGAGCCAGTGCAGAGCAGCAGAAATGACAGAGCAGAGGGGCCATGCTGAAAACTCTTAAGTGCAAACTGAGCCCGTCATCAGCACTCATGGCAATGAGAAAGCTCTCTGCATTGACAACAAATAAGCCGATTGGGCAAAATACACTCAGCTGCTTCACAGGTCCACAGGCAAACTTGGAGGAAGCTGAACTCACAGCAGAGCCAGCTGGCTGTTCCCGAGGGTGGGCCTGCTGCCAGGCAGCTGTGACAGGGGAGACAGACTCGGTAGCCACCCCTTGATGACCTGGGCTACCCTGGAATTGACTGATACTCTTTATTAGGAAGGGAGAAGTTAAATACACTCGGTGAAAATTGCCATAGATTTTGTTAATCACTATTTAAAGATAACTATACAGCTTGTGTCCCACAGTCTGTTGTTTGCATTACAAAATAATCAAGAGCAAAAGAACCTCTCAGTAAGAGCACAAGAAAAAGTCTGATTCATTTTTCCCTCAAAGGGAAGTTGGAAATGAAACTCTAAGCAAGAGCTTTGAGGCACAGTTATCTTCCCAAAAAGAATTGTAGATACTGAGACTGATCCTCTTTGCTGCCAATTTAGAAATTTAGGTTTTGAGCCTCTGCTGTGATTTTTTCTTTACATTTTCTAATTAAGTGATTGATTGTTTATTTTCTAAACATTTAATGCCTCCATTAATTCTCTAGCTTCACATATGGAAAAGTGTATGGCTGGATCTATCAGATTCTAAGGATGCATTTAAAGACAGGCTAGCACTGATCACAGAAGAAGGCTGTCAGAGCCACTGCATAAGCACAGGTCAGCACATTTGCAAAATCAGGTATTTGTCTTTCTTCAAAGATTAGTGGTATCTCTTCAGTAAAGTCTTAGAAGATGCATAACTGCAAACACTGCCAGCTGCCCCTGCTATTGCAACAAAACTAAACAAGTGTTTTCACTGTACCTCAAAAAAGAAACATCACTGACACCCACTACCACTCTCATGTTTTGCTATGGGGTATTAAAAAACAGGCAAGCACAATACATATTAGGATCCCATCTCTCCTCACCATCATAGCTTTCGGAAAGTTAAAAATGAGTGTTTCCATACATTGTTTTTTTCACTCCAGAGAAAAGAATGAAAATAATTTTCAGTACCCAGAGTGTCTGCACCTGGGGCCTAAATGAAGGGAAGTAGGTAAATAGTTCCAAGTAATTAATGTAATGGCTCAGAGGGGCCGCAGAAGGAAAGGGGAGTTTCTCCAGTTTAAATGTTTGCATTCATGCTTTGCCTAAAGCAAAACAAGCTATCTGTCTTCTGGTTTGCATCTTCCCAATGAAAGCTTCCATTTGTCTTACTGTCATTCCAACATGTGCATCCTTTACAGCTTTCACTTCTTGAAATATGCACGTGCTGTACAATGCAAGATTCTTTTTCCTGAGCTTTTGGGATTTTCTATAGTTGTAGAGTCTGTTCTAAAAAGTGAACCAATAAAATCAGACTCAATTTAGAATGTGTTGGGTAATTCTTGTCAGAGCTACAGGTTAGAGGCTTTGGTACTGTGACACTTTGCTGTGTAGTAGAATCTCCAACCCAGACTGAAGTGCATTCATTCCCTCCTTCCACAGTTCAGGGAAAGGGGATCCACCACAGAAATCACCAAAGTTGGTAAGTTACATCCAGACTGGCCATTCTAAAGAAAAGATGATGGGTCTTGTGTTCCATCTGTTTCTGACATTCTGGTCCTTTAATGTGAGCTGCAGAGGTGTCAGAATTTACGAAACACATTTCTGAACTCTCTCCTAGAATTAGAAATTTCTGCCAACCTTTTCTTACAAAACAGGAGGAAAAGTATTGTCTGTTTTAGCTAATAGTTCAGTGAATAGAGGACTAGTGATCAGAGGAAGTCTGTTCAAGTCTTGACTCTGAGGGTATAAGATTTGCATTTTTAACTTCCCATTTTAAGAACCTCAGTAGAAGGGATATTCCGGGGAGACACTTCTAGTTTCTCCCAGGGAAGTGAAAACACTGCCCACCAAAAATACTGTGATAGAAAGAGAACTGAGCATGACTATTTATCTTAATAGTTTGTGTACTTAACAAGTTTGGGAGATGGCCTAGGTTTTGTTTGGGCAAATCACTACTTAATACTAAATCCTGAGGAAGGAAAGTCCTGTGAGACGAAATCCCTGTCTTTGGCCTATCATTGCAGTCCCCTATTACATGATGCACAATAGAAATATTTTCCAGCATCAGACAGGAGGCTGTAACATTTCTTCTGTTGAGTAAGACTGGCCTGATGTGTGGGGATAGCTAATTTTGCCACTTACTATTCCCATGGCAAGCCTGCAGTCAGTCCTAGGCAGGGTGAAGCCCCCTTTGCACACAAACGTGTTCAGGGACATGCCCTACCCTGCAGGCTGCTAGTGATGAACTTGATGTGGAAGCTGGAGATTGGAACAGGCTCATTAGAAGCCAGCAAAGAGCTGCTAAGCTTGGTTCTGTGCTTAAAAGGTTTTCTGATGCAGTGATCTTGGCAAAGTCTCCCAGAATAGATGCTGCTGAAGTTGGCCAAAAAACCTCAGAGGGCTTCCTCAGGCAAAACAATCTGCACTCACTTCTATGCTCTAGTTTGGGCCTCCAGCAGAGCTGTCATAAAAGTAAAGCAAAGAATCCCAGTCTCTGTGACACTGAATCTCAGATGAGTGGAGAAAATCTTATTTTCTGAGTTCATCTCTAAGAGTACCTTCCCAGGATAAGTATATAAATTCAGTAAAAGAAATAGAGTAATTGTTTTCAAGAAAACTTTGGATTGGGAAATCTGTGCTTCTGCAGTGTCTTTTTCACCTCATCCCAGTATAACAACCTATTCAAGAACAAGTGTACTTTTGCTGTTGTAGTATAGTTGTGGCATTGGCTTATTTGACAGTCATGTCAGTCAGAGATCACACCTCATCCCATCCAGAAATGACAGAGCAGTGCTGGCAGAAGCCTTGTCTTGGTCTCAAAGTAAAGGGCTTTCTGCAGTTCTGATTATTAAAAGACAAGTCTTATCTTTCTGAGGTTTATAGACTCTACTCTCACTGGAAAGAAGTAACATGTCTCAACCACACAGAATTAATTCAATTTTTTCTTGGTTGTACTGAGGGGAACACAACATTTCATATTTAAAAAAAATACTGTATTGTTGAAGGAAAAGTATAGAAGGATAAATTTTGATTTAGTCTATTGTATCTGGGGTTTTTTGCACCCTATAATTCAGTTAAAGAAGTATAAAAAAATAGGTAGCTTAGGAGTATGGTGAGGCAATCAATAAAACTACAGACAAACCAAAGTAAAATAAAGTTAAACTCTTCCCAACAGAATAGCAGCACAATGTGAGAGCATCAACTTCATGTAACTAAAGATTTTTTTTTAATATTTAAATGGCTTCTCTGGAACAATAAGCCCTTATCCAACTCTCAACAGCCTTGCAACTAAAAATATACTCTCTTAGTATTTCTTTCAACTTGTTTTAGAGCACATCAATAGTTTTCTCAGAAGATACTATCAGTGTTTATCAGAAACATACATGCAAAAAGAAACTAAATCCAGAGAAGTTTCCAGGGATGTTTTTGGATGCAAATGCAGATAGAGACTCTTGCCTATATCAAAAGTAAAACACAGGAGCTGTACAATGTTCAATATAAATATCCTAATGTTGACAAGCTTTACAGAAAAAGAAACTGATTGCCATACATTATTACCATCACCAGTATTTTAACAGCACCCTCTACAGTCACAAAAACAAACCTATAAAGGTTGGAAATTCAAATTCTCTAAAACCTGTCTTTCTTAACTTGTCTTTCTGAGTTTTGCCTAGATTTGCAAAGATACAGTTATTTTCTTAAGTCTTCAGTGTGTCAGTAGTTAAGATACTGAATCAGGAGTGATGATTTACTTTTAAAGGTGAAAGTTCAGTATCTTTATGTTGATTCTTAAAGTTTCTTATATTGCACGTTACTAAAACATTTCTATCTCTTCGAAAATATTGCTTCACAAAACTACTTAAATGGTATTACCTCACCTGATTAAGAAAAGCAGCTAGAAATAAAACCAATCGTCAAAATCTTAAAGACAATCCTTTTTTCCTGGTCTTTATTTTCAGGCTACCCAGATGTTTGTCAAAGGACCAAACTGTTAAAATTACTGTAGCCACCAAGTGGTGCTATTGCACCACAGCATAAAAGTACCGTGGCCACACACCCAAACTCGGCCAGGAGAAAGGGTTTGGATCGGGTAGTGCTTTGGAATTCCACAAATGTTTCCTTCTCTTTGTCCAAAAGTAGGAAAAACCCCTTCAACCCCACTAATAACCAAGCCATCCATGCATGCCTATAAGAAAAAATAGTTATTTTTACGTGGGATAGTGATGATTTTATCTCTGCTTCAAAAATTTACGCTTGGGTTTAGACACAGGTAGTTTAACATTTCACCTCTCTATTGAAATAATTTATTTCAGTGGGAATCAGGAGCCTAAATTCTTTACTGGTTATTGGTCTTTGTTCTTATCAAAGACATATACATTTTTAAGGAAACTGAACATAGGATGCAATGTCTGCAAATCCTCATTTGACAAAAAGGATTAATTGATACAGTAAACTAAATAAAAATTTGTCCTCCTATATTTTTCATCAACAATACATCTTAAAATGTGAAAAATACTAATTTTGTTCTCATGTGCTGTCTTCCTAGATATGTGTTAAATTGCCTGCACACCCTAAACCAAGATAAACTTCTGTACACTTTGTAAACAAAAGAAAGCAAAGGTAAAACAAGATTTTAAATTAATATTTATGAGAGAGACAGACTATTCTGTCTCCAGGACTTAATCAGTGGAGTCCAACCTTAAGAATTTAGATCCTACTTTTCCAAATATTTGTGTTAGATTAAACTTTGAATACATCAATAACATGCATATTTGCTTAATGTTACACATACATGTTATTTCAGGATGAGAGACAGAATTGTTAAATTACTCAGGAAGTCTCTGCACTATCTTGCCCTGATACACTGCTTTGGTTTCAACATAGCATGTTCTGTATTCTTTTTTGTGATTAAAAAGATTGTAAAGCATTTTTTTGGTATGGATCTATATCTGTATGGAGCTCTACAACATCCTAATACTGAGGGCATTATTAAAAGCCAGAAAAAAGCAATAGTTCTTAAGAGCTATGTGCATAAAGAGCATAGAAGCCATTTCATTTTCTACATTACTATTTCTGTGATAAATAAATCAGTGTAAACACTGCAATGACTGAAACAATGCACCCTTTAATCTTTCTTCAAATAAATACACTGACAATGCCAACAAATCACTAACTTTGTGTATTTGTGGAAATAGAGGCTCAGACTATGCAACCCTTAAAACACCAGTTTGTTCCAGCAGCCTGGGCACAGCCAAATCCAAGCAGACTGGACTTGACCAAGGAGAGCTACACAGACCCCAGCAGAGCAGGGAACTGCTACAATGGGTTCTGGAAGCTTAATGTAGATGCACTTGGTAGTACCTAGGATTTCTGCAGGCTCTTCTTGGAAAAAACCTTCTTTTGTCATTGCTAGGATTACTTGAATAAGGTTATTTGGAGCAAGACTGTGTTGTTAAGGTGAAGGAAGCAACCTGGATACAGTCAAAAGTTGTCCAAGGACAAGAATGGGAGCTTGGAAAGCCTCAGCATGGCTAGATATAGAACAGTTTCCAAAAATCTTCAACTAGAATTATGTCAGTATTAATTATTTACTTTATTACTAGACTACATATTGTTTGTTAAATGAATATTGAAACTACCATATCATTTGTGATCAAACTTTGTGTTGTATGTATTTTCTCCTCAACAGCTTTTAAATGGTACCTTCTCTTCATCTCCCCTTTCACCTTTGGATATTGTATCTCACCCTTGGCTTCTATGTACACAAGTAAGGTTAATAATTGTGCAGTCTTACATTCAGCAGGAAGAGTATTTGTAAACTTGAGCTAACTAAAATGAAATTAAATTCTCCAGAAGACAAGTTCCAGTTTAAATCTTCACCTCCTAACTTTTCTTTACCATGGAGAAAGAACTGCCAGGTATTTTCCACTGTTGAAGACATCTGAAAATATTAATCTCTTGGTTTACAATTTAATCTGTCATTTTATACATTTTATTTACCACATCTTATTCTCCTGCAATGTAAATATGTTCTTGAATACACAGCTAGGCCTAATGACTAGGATTATTTAGGCTGTTTTAGAGCACACTCTGTGCTTGGGTTAGAGACAGAGGGAACCACGTGCTCTGGGCTCTGTCAGCAGAACCCTGTGTTTGACACCTGTACAGGGAGAAGTGGGAGAAATGTAAAAGATGAACTACTCCCAAAAAGAAAGAAGGAGGGAGAGACAAAGAAGAGGGAGAGAGAGAAGGACCACTGTGAAAAGAGAGGTTAAAAATATAAGAAAGGTGGAAAATGAAGGGCCTCCTTTTTTGGTTAGTTGTCTTATGAGGAAAATCCAGAGATCATACGTTCAAAATCATCTGACAAGAATGTACAACTACATTTCTTCAAATACCCCATATCCTTCTCTGCAAGTAAATTTACACCACAGTACATTTAATATTTAAAACAGAACTGTTCCTTGGTGTTCTATGATAGCCAAAGTGGTCTGGATACCTCCTCATGCTCATAACTCTAGAGTGCTTTAAATTTGTTAAAATGGTTGTGACACAGACCCAATTTTACAGATAGTTTTAGAATCAACTCTGTAAACTTTCTGCTTAAGTGTTTTGAGAAATAAGTCCGTGAAAATAACAGTAGAGATAGAAAGAAGACCTGAATTCTGACAACTGCTTCTTGAAACGATAAAAATGTCCAGCTCACTGAATACAGTAATAACAGGGATACCTATTATTTCTCAAGCAACAGACAACTAGTCTTTCATAATAAAGAAAATTTGCAACATATATTGTAAAAGATGAGTCAGAGGCAGTGTTTCAATGGAATTATACACTTTTAAATTATACACCTTGAAAAAAACTTTTTTTTCCTCCTTTCCAATGTGATTATTTGATCAGATCCTTTCATGAAAGGAAATCAGGGACTATAATAAAGTGTCAAGATTCAGTTTAATGTGTAGTGGATTTGCAGAGAGATAGAGGTGCATCTTGCTAGGAGCCAAGCCTAGCACTAATACACCAAGCTTCCAAAACAGCCAGACTCAATGCAAAAGGAGAGCTGAATTTAGGAGTGCTATTGAGTTCCTGAGGTGTGCTGCAGTACCCAGCAGCTGGAATTAATCTACAGCACAAGCTGTTAGGGCACTACTGTTTGTTTTGCTTCAGCTGCAAACTCCATTTTGTATTGTATTTCACAACTGCCTGATAATACACTGCCTGGACACAGAGACATTAATCATAGTGTAGGGCCAGCCTTGCAAACAAGGACCAAAACCTTCATTCAAAGGCAAGGAAAAGAAAAATAAGTGGACGAGGGGTTGGAAAGGAAATGGCAGCCTGCACTGAGATGATACTCTGTGTATGACCTAACTCTGTCCTCAGTGCAATTTTAGCTTATTGCTGGGTTTGTATACATTCCTTCAAAAAACTCTTACCTCACTGGATAACCTTGTAGTTTTGCAGTATTCCAGCTGGACTACATCTACTGGTGTGCAGTCCTCATGTTTGTAGCATTAGTACATCAAGTACTTGTAAAACTCGTGTTCAGAGTGTGCCAAAGATCTGTAAGAAACCATTCGACAAAATGTTTGATTTAAACTACAGTTTTAATGAAAATTTAAAGGTTCAAATGTTCAAAATAAGCTTTCCTCAAGGTTTGAGAATTGTAGGATAGAGCTTTGAGATGAAACCCACCCAAAACTCTCTTTCTCAGTCTGGAATGCTCACAGCCAATACAAGAGTTGGCAGTTGTCCTGATCCCACCTTTTTATCTCTCTTATTTTTTCCCCTTTTTAATAGAAAAAAAATTAAATTAAAGGAAAAAAAAAGAAAGAGAAATGCCTTGGCCTAATTACCATATGAAACAAGTTTCTGAAACTCAATACAGAACAAGAGAACAGTTTTCTGAGCAGTTTAATGCTGAGCATGCCAGACAGCAACTGAATTGTCTCCTGAGCTATTACCTGAAAAGTATATAATGAAAAAAATTAATTATAGACTATATAATAATGACTAGTAGTCATCATAGTCTGGCTATTTTAGCAAGAATTGATTCTTTCATGGTTTTTCTCTGGTTTATTTCTAAATGCAATGGAAATGTATTATTGTACAACATCGTTGATTAACATTGTTTTAATTAACCTCTAACTATAACCTGAAAATTATACATGTATACACCTCCTTAATGAAGCATTTTGTTCTCTATTAAGTGCAATTCCTTCACATATTACAAAACTAAAATATGAGGCTGAATAAAGTGTCAGCATGTTTCTTAACACTTTAATTGGAACAAAATACAGGCATATGTATACGTGTGTGTGTGTGAGTGTGTGTGAGTTCAACTGAAACTTTGCCACATAACTCACGTAACTCTGAGGGAAAAAATGTTTAATTGCTTTCTTTTTCATTCATTGTTTTCCAGATATAAATTTCATGTGCTTTCTGAAAACTATAGTGAAAGGAGCTAAGCAAACTATATACATCTTTTACTTAAACAACTGCAAGCTTAGTTATAAACTCTGGTTATGTGAAAAAAAAGCATATGAAAAGCAAATGTTAAATGGCAAAGTATGTAAAAGATCAAGATGGCTGCACAAGTTTGGGCAGTTCTGGCTCATGAACATGTTTTTGAGAAGTTAATACTAAGGGCAGAAAAATCCACATATTTATGACTTTCCTCTCAACAACCATTTTGAAGGAGAATCAACTTAGTGCATTATGTAGAGGCATATTTTCCTGCAACAGAAGTCTTTATAGACCTTGTCACACCCACTACTGTCAGCAAACACCTCACTAGTTGCCCCTTTAGAACAGTTTATAATTTGTCCAACAGTTTACTGTTCCACTAATTGACCACCAGCATAGTATTTTATCACAAGCAATTGCTGTCAGATGCTACTTTTCTGTCCCCTTGTTTTACTTTTGAATGTTTCTTGCAGTGTCAATAGATCTTTTTGAAATACTGACTTGGAATATCACTGAAATAAATGTTTTTTAAAATTCTTAGAATGCACTCAATTTTCTGATGTATTTTTTCCCAGCATAAAAGTGAAAACTGGATACAGTGTCCCAGTAGTGTTAATATTCATGTGATGTTTGGAACAGTTCCTTTTCTAGTCAAACTTCTGTTCGTACATTCTAATTAAGATAGGGGCATTCTTTACAGAAAATCTATACAATTATATACAATTCCATTTATATACACACAATGGTGTTTGCTAATTGGGCTTGACAGACTTGTAACAGGTAGCAGAGCAGCTCTGACAGAAATTTGAGCAGTGACCTCCAGTGCTGCTGGATTTGAAGAGGACGTGAGCCTATCCATAGTCCTCCTGTAGAACATCTCTGATGTGGCTTTCACGGCTCACATACTACATTTTTCCTTCTCACGTCCACTGCCCTGCATTTTTCTGTTGCAGACAGGGATCTATCATATTTTGTTGTGTTTCTTCCCCTGCATATTCACTGCAACATTTTTGTCTGACAATGCCCCTTGGTTTATGTGATTCAAATCTTGAGAACAAATTTCTGAGCATTGAAAAACTGAGGCCCAACTCTCATGACGTGGTTGGAGACACTGTACTTTTTTTGTGTGTGTGTGGCACCTGTAAACCACAAGCCCTTAGTACCTGCCCTTCCTCCACTCATGGACCAGGGGAGAGAGACATAGTACAGTATGGCAGCACTTAGGTTCTCACTATGTGAATACAATATTCTGGAATCGCCTTGTGGTATCTCCAGTGTAGCTGAAGACATTGTGGGAATCATCCCAAGTGCTGAAGACAATCTAGGTGTGCCCAGAGGTGCTCGTGACGCCGCTCGGGCACACTGCCCTGTTTGGGGCAGCCCGGCTCCTCAGAGCTTCCCTCACCTCCTCCTCACGCCCCACGCCCTGCCCCGTCCCTGTGCTGCCTCAGCCCTTCCCGCCTTGGCGGGCGCCCCGCCAGCCGCCTCCGCACGGCGAGGGAAAACAAACCCGACTGTCAGGCGGCCTCGAGCCCACAGTGCCCGGGCCTGGCTCTTCTGGCCACCCCGCTCCGTCCCGGCGCGGTTCACCGCAGCCCGAACCGAGGAAGAGCAGGGCTTTCCCCTCTGTTTGCGGGTTATAGGTGTCTGTGGAGAGCTCCGGGCGCACGGCTCTCCCCCGCAGGGAGACCAAAGGCCGCGAGCGGGCGGGCGGGCAGGAAAGCGGCGGGAAACCCCCGGCTCACCTGCGGGAGCGCCCCCCGCCTGG
>WEIV01026437.1:1762-20244 GCA_013390005.1 Calyptomena viridis | reverse complement strand
GGGCGCGGCCGGGAGCCCCCGCGGGGCGCCGAGCCCTCCTGGCCGCACGCATTCCTCCAGGGATTCCTGGCATTCCTGGGCTGAGGGCACTCTTGACTTCTTCATCTCCCTTTTATTACGCGAATTAGCGTATTTTTTTACGAAAGGGTGTGTCCGCATTGTGTGTGTTCTTTTTCATGGGAAAAGCTTGGAGTGGCAGTTCTGCTATTTGTTCTTCTTCCCAATTAACTTTGCATCTGAGATAATTTATAGCATCCCCATTTGATGACAACTTTATGGGGAGATCAGTACTGCGATAAAACTTTTGTGGTGAGTTTGCATTAGCGTTTGCAGTTGACAGAAGAATAGTTGTTGCAGCTTTTATCTTCCTCTTGTTTTTAGCATATAAGTATTTTTTTAAAAAAAAATCACAATATAGGTTGAGTAATTATCACAGTAGAAATAGTAGAAACTTTTTCTTGAAAGTTGATTTATTTTTCTGAGCATCTACGCTGTCTTTAACTTGCGTGGACTCGTGAAAGTGAATCCCGTAGGTGAATCAGACACTCCCCAGAATATCCTGATTTGTGGTACACCCTTGGGAATTTGATAGATTCTGTGTCTGGAGCTTATGCTGACAACTGTCACATGTCTCAGAGTTATAAACCTCTTTATAGAGCTGGTTTTAGCAGAACTTTAAAACTTCTATAAAAACATAATTAAAATGGCAAAACCAAAACACTGTTTACTTTTAGAAGGTGCTTTGTAAGAACTTGTTTAACTAGCAATTATATTTTCTAGAAGTCATTGAATTGTCTCAGTTTTTTTTCTCATGTTAGACCCAGAATAAATCTGCTTATGCTCACAAAGTGTACTAAGCCAGATGTGGTTACTGCTGATTAATGTAAAAGTGGACCAAGTTGCTGTAAGCTGCCTCTTTTTTATTAATTAGAGTGTTAGTTTGAATGAACTTTTCTTTTGGAAAAAGATTTTAAATGAAAGTTTTTAATACCGTATTGAAGCATACCATTAGCAGTGTAATAAACAGCATGTTTTACAAAGGAGATGAAGTTTGTCATGCAATGAAAGGCAATTATACTGCTTTTTATTGTATGTTATTCCTTTTGAGGCACAACTATACTTCTTAAACAGAGAACTCTGTAAAATAAAATAATGCTTCTAACTTTTCTTAAAATTTTCTTAGGATTTTAAAATAATCTTTCACATAAGATGTTATTAGCAGATGGTTTTTCAGTTTAATATTCATAGATTTTTTAAATTAATCTGAGTTAAATAAAAAATGCAGTGCATCAAATGAAGTATCTTATAAAGGGGCTGACAGATTTCCATGTATGTATTTACACTTTGGAAGTGTTTCAGAAATATGTTAATCATAGGAAAAGTATTCCTAGTTGGCTTACATACACCTTGAATTGCAGCTGACATTTTCTATATCCCACTTCAATGCAAATACACACTAGAATGGTTATGTTTGCTAAAATAATCCTGTGTTAGGACACTAATGAAAAGGCAGGCCTTACCATTGCTAACCTCCTTGATTACAAAATTTGCAGTGATATTCTAAAGAGTTTGTCTATTCCATGAGTGTATCACACAACTGGTTTGAGGTTTTTTTCTGTTCTCATATCTGACTTAGTTGTGTTTTGCTTTTAAATTTAATGAATGGGATGACTGCTTAGGCTACCTGAATTGCTTTCAAGTAAACCAGCTTATTTGAATTTCTGTTAATTGCATTATTAGATCTCACTGTCACTAGCAGAGTGTCTGAGAATGCACTTAGGTTCCCCTGCCAAGGTATATATAGGGGATGTGGAATTTAATTAGCTGCAAAAATGATCTGTGGTATATCCTATGTAAGGAATTTTACCTCAAAAGGATGACAAAACTGCAGAAAAGAATTGGTGACAGTTCCTTCTTCTGGTTTATGTTGTGTAATAGAAGTTGATCTTTCTGGGAGTATTGGTGAAACTGGTTTGTCTGGGTTCTGCAATGTCATCTGAAATGTGTAGGTGAAATGGCTTGACCTCAAACATGAATTTTTAAATCTTTTGTCATGGAGCAATGCAAGATGAACATATGTGCAAGGAGTTTATTCAGCCTGGACCACAGTGGGCAGGTTATTATTTAAAAATAGCTACGTAAGTATTTTGAGGCCAAATAATTCTGCTGATGTCAGAAATTAAACAAAAGTAGACCATCAGTTTCATTCTGTAGCCTGTTTTACCATTTCTGCTTTTTGAAGTCCGAGTGGTGATGATGTCATTATTATATGGCCTTTTTACTGTGGAGATAACCTGAAAATGCATATGTTAATGCCAACCACATGAGCCTGATTATACAAAACAAGATTCAGCTTATGGCAGCATCTGCCTCTGTTGATGGAAAGGAACTGGCAAGAATCTGGTCAAGATCACTGATATTAATAGATTTCTGAAAAATGGCAGCACAAATGTGGGGCTACCTGTTGCCCATGTGTTCAGATAAAGCAGGCTTGAGAAATTTGTGTTTCTTCTTCTGTCTGTCCTACTTCTTCCTTTTTTAGGGATAGGAGAACGTTATCTTCTGCCTGATTAGCTCAATGAGACCATTCAGAGATGGGTTTTGCAAAGAATTATGTCTTTACAACAACTGTCTTGAAAGGCCAGGATGAGATGAAGGTGTTTAGAATTTCTACTGGTTTGTTGCTGGGTCTCAACAAACTGCATACTGGGAAGATGGTACAGACTTGGTGCATCCTAAACTTAGGTTTGGCAGTTTTACAGCTTTTTTTAATACATATTGAATGTTGGTTGGTAGGATGTGCAAAAACCTCAAAAATATTTTTTTCTCTTTCTATTCTTCATTGACAGAACAGAGAATCTGCCTGAGAAGGCTCCATTACCAGGTTATTGTGTGAGGGAAAGTGTTTCAGTGTTCATGGAATGTTTATTCCAGGCATGTTTATCTGGAAACATTAACACATTTCAGAAACTGCTTTGACCTTGACTCTGAGTGGTGTTAGATCAACACGGTAATATTTTTCAGTATAACCAAGTATGATAATTTAATGTTTAAACCTGAGAAATTAACATGCTAGGAATGTATGTGCTAAAGATTTAATGGAGTGGTAGTCATGGAGTCACCACTGTTTGGGATTAGAGTGCAGTGCATTTGCTGTGATCTTGTACCATCTCTGCCAACAGAGCTGGCAGCCTCCTTGAAGGAGTTTGTCCAAATGTGGGCTTATAACCTTCTATTTTATGTGAAATAGAGTGGATTACAAAATCCATAACCAAACATTTTAAGTATATAGTTTGGTTTTTCCATGACTGCCTCTAAATTTTTATCCAGATTAACTGTTTTAAATTAAATTGGTCTGTCTTTTGTATTTATGAGATTTATTAACCAGGTTGACAGTATGAGATTTAAAATTAGTGTTGTGTAATAACCTTTTCACATTTTACTTGATTTTGGTAAAGACAGAGAGTGATGAGGAATAAATGTGATTGGAGAAGTATCTCGGAAAGCACTTAGACTTCAAAAAAACCTCAGGGAAATTGGTAAGACTGGAAGAAGCTTCAATTAATGCCACAGTGGCCGTTTTCTGTGAGAGTCCCCAGGCATGCAAGAGTCATTACCATCAGATGGCTACATGACTCTCAGAAGTCTGAGCATAACTGCATTTTTATTCCAGACATTTGCAACAGGTCATAATACTTTAGTTACATGTACGTTACACACACCGTTTAAAAGTAGCTAAAACATGGATGTGGAAACTAAATACTGTATGAAAAGGTGATGTTTTGTCTGGGCTGCCCTTCTTACATGTACATATGGATACGTGCTTAAGTATTTCTCTGTGTGTTCATAAACTCTCATAGACACTTGCAGAAGTCTGGTAAGAATTTACCAGCCACTAGGAATGTTTTAACCCTATTTTAAGTTCTACTGAAAGATATCTCTAAGAGCTGTTGAAGTTTATTAGAAAGGAAGATGTATCTCATGTACATAAAAATACACAAAAGTAGGTAGTTACTTGTGTTCTGTTGCATCATAAAGCATAATGTAGAAGTGGTGGGTAAAATTCAAGCTCCTGTAGAGAGATGGGGAAATATTTTCAGTGAAGTGAATCAAGCTCAAAATATTTTGTAGGCCTTGTTGAAGTTGATAATAGGTGGGGGTATGCCTTCATACATTCATTTGCACACCATTAGCTGTTACATGCAGGGAGCAAATGTTTAGCAGCAGCAGTCTTTATTTACAAGAACAATTGGCATGTAATGCTACATTATAATTTCACAAGCACTTCAGGCTTTATAAAGAAGCAGCCCTACCCCTCTCATTTCCCCCAGTAATTAACTCTGCAGAGGGAAGGTGAGAAGTGGGAGCTGGTTAAACCTGTGCTCAGTGTACAGGCAGGGCTCACACCAGGCAACTTTGACTGCACAGGCTTTGGAAGCCCTTCTAAGTGATGCAGCTCGCGGTGCTGCAGCCCAGCACACCGTGAAGCTCCTTTCCTCTGTGGAGTTTTCCAGCCTCTATTCTCCTCAGCTCATGTCTCTCAGACAGTGTGATGATATCATCTTGTCTGCTGGTGCCTGGGCTCGGGGCCTGCAGTTCTGACTGCATATTTAAATTTGAAAACGCATGGCTGAGTTAGTTGAAAGAAACTAGATGGGTGTGAAGCCAAGTCTTTAAAGAATACAATGTAATTAAGACAAAGTTTAACAATAGAAAAGTGGGAGGCATAACTAGCTTGAATACACATGGCAGTGGCCTTATGATGGCTGTGTAAATATGACTCCTACAGCCTACTTTACATGTAGATTTTGTACTTAAATACTTGCATCTCCATAGAGATTAACCCTGTTCTGTGTCTCTTCATGGAGGTGAGACCTTGGTCTTTACAAGCAGGTATACTCATATAGTTCATCATTAATTTTGTTTAGGAATAACTTACGCATTTATAATCCAGGTTATGCTGGTTGTATCTGTTGTGTTGCTGTAACTGTAATTCCTGTAGACACGATTAGAGTTTTTGGGTGTGAATAGTGAGAAGAAGGTCCAGTGAAGCATCACGTTTAAAGCAAAGGAATAATTTTTGGAGTACAGGAACCTTTTATTATTTACTTAGTTAAATTTATTTATAATAGTATCTAACATGTTCTAGAAGCACTTGCAAAACTTTTTAAAAAAGATTGCCCTAACTCTGTCTGTTCCTTTGAGAAGGGCTTCTAAGAGATTCTTAACAAACTTAAGATTTTTTGCTCAAGAATGTAAAAATATGAACAGGATACTCCCTTCTATTTATACAATAATGATGGTATTGGGATGTATTATGATAATTTCCTTTGGAACAAAATACAGTTTCTACCACTGACAATTGGAGGAAAATGTAGTGAAACAACAGGCTGTCTTGTGGAGTGAGTGTAATCATGCCATGTTTGGATACAAAACAGCTATTGTATTTGAAATCACAAGCTGCTTTTAGAATCAGTAAGTATCCTTGTGTCACTCAGCTGTTGTTTCTGTCAATACTTTAACAGATATGAACGTTTAGAACTTGATAAACTAGGAGAAAGTATATAAAATAATTTCCTCTTGGTGACATTATTACTTTTTTCTTGTTTTTAACATTCTTCCTTACAAGTTTGTAATGAAAATGAAGGGAGACTGAGCATGGTTGTATTGTATGTGTATATTAACTCTGAGAAGTATTTGTAAGGTTTTGGTGTTAGATTGCTCTTTGTATTTGAAGTTTATAGATGTTAATTGTAGTGCAATAGTGTCAAGATACTTAAAGGGCAAGTAGATAACCCCAGTAATTTGATTCTGTGTTAGTGGCAAAAAAGAACTTGTACAGGTGTCTGTGAGCCTGTGTGGGAGATGAAACATGTCATGCAGTGTGTCTACACAGAGCTTTTACCAAAGCAACTATTAATAAACAAACGTAACTCTCCATCTCCCTCCAGTGCCTTAACCAGTGTCACAATAGACAGGACCATCTCTCACTACATGTCACTATAGATTACATGTATTAGTTTCTTGGAACTGTATTTCAGATACAAGTTGACTTCTGTTTTAGTAAACTTTTAATGTGGCTCTTTTTTGTCTCTGATTCTCTTTTGTTTATGATTTGGGAGAATTGGGCAACTAATTATTTCAATCAGGAAAAAGAGAGCTTTTTAATAGTTGCAAAGTATATAATGCAGTGGTAATAGTTTAGCCTATTACATGAAAATGCTAAGAAACCCCCAAATTTCTCATCATTAACAAAAACTAAGGCTTTACTTTCCACTGAATAAGCAAGGTTAGTGGGTTGTGTTATTTCCTCTGGGGATAAATCCTGTACAGTTATGACTACATGAATTCATACATAGCAGGCAAAGAAAATTGGATATATATATCATGTCCATGTTTTCAATAAAACTGTGACAATTTATGAGAGCCGAGGATCTGCCAAAATGTCTTGTTGATTTACAGCCATTGAAACAGATTTTCCTTTTGAAAAAAAAAAAACCAACGCCAACAAAACCTGCTAGTTGTCACACAGCTCAAGTATTTGGCTGATCTGTCACACACTTTCATAGGACTAACAAGATGTTTTACATTTCAGACATTGAGACTTCCTCACACACAACATTTTTCAGCCAGAGGGAGTATAAACCATGTCGTGAGCAAGTCAACAGTATCTTTTGCTCTAACTGCTTCTAATAGTTCTTTCTACTGACAGTCTTTATTAAATACAGTCCTTTTCCTGTCCTTGAAAAGGTGGTTACTAATTCCCTTTTGTTGGCTGAGCATCTGAATAAGGTTGTTTAGTATTTGGGCAGAACTGAAACTGAAATCCTCGTTTCTAAGGCAGCAAATCCAAAGTGTGTCCACTTTGCTATCCTGCATTTTGGGAGAAATTGATAAAGTAATATCTGTAGTCCATGCTAACTGAAGCATGGCTGTTTGTTTCTACTAACAGCTATGGAAGAAAAACATTATTTGAAATTTTCATCCTCTGGGAAGTTCTAACTTGTCATCCCTAATCTGCCACCTGAAATCAGAACAGAGGATGGTATTTTTCACAGAATAGAAATGAAAGTAATCAATTCAGAAATGTTGAAATACTTCCTAAAATATTGTGTTACTATGATGGAGTGCTTCCTTTTCTGGGTCAGTATTCCTGGCTGGACTTCATTTTTCATTATGTACCCAAAGCTATATGACTACCATGTTTAATCACAACTTGGTCAAAGGGAAAAAACAACAACTTGTGTTGCCTTTATAGAAGGCACAGACCTACATGGCTTCTGGTGTGGAAGCTGGAATTACTGCTTTCAAAGGGAGGTGTGAGTGACCCACTTGCAATGTGGGTGTGTGGTCCTCCAGGACTGACTTCTGTGCGTGGACACCGAGCACACCTGGGAGTGCAGTGGGTGTGAGTGTCATTGCAGGGAGCAGTGCAGTGCTGGCTGTGCTGGGGCCGTGGGCAGCTCATACCTGCTGCTCTTTGTACTGCACCAGGCAGTAGGAGAGCTGCATGGAGGGGCTGTATCTGAGGCACTGAGGGGGATCCAGTACTGACTTTAGAAATGGCTTGTGCAGTTCATTTATATGCAGCGTTTTTTGAAGAATATAATTTGCTGGTTTTTTATGAAATACGTAAGGCTATTCTGCCTATAAAAACAGGTCAGCCCTGTCATGGGTGCTGAAGGGATACCTTCATTTGGTCTTGTGTCTTTGTGATGCTGAGCATAAATCTTTGCAGTGTGGCACTGGTATATGAAGGTTTGAAAATACATGCCATGTGGCTTAGATTCCCAGTAACTCCTGAATTTTTTTCAAGTATAAGATTTTTTACCATCTCTTTCCTTCCAAGAAGGAAGAAGAGGTAAAACATGAAGCTTTTGGGCTGGTTTAAAAGGGAATCAATATTTGAAAACTCAGTAGCCTTTTTTCCAGTTCCTCATTTATAGAAATTTTAGTTAGGTCTAGACATCAGAAAAGCTGACCGATAGTAAAATAAATCTCTCTGAGTAATTTTTTTTCCCACTGCTGCCTGCAAAAACACTGTGACACTATATTGTAGAAAATCCTTTGTATGAGCCTTTAGAAAGGTTTGAATTTTGACCAGACAGAGTGGCAGTTTGCAGACAGTATGGGAGAAAAAAATAAATTGTTATGAAAGTTTCATTATGTACTGTAACTATCATAATTTTCTTTCTCATAATTGTGGGCACTGACTACTCGATACGATACGAATACAGTTTTATATAGACAATAGAATAGACCTCAAGTAGGAAAAAAGTCTTAAATGGGGATAAGGAATCTGTTGGAAAGATGGCAGACTTGTAATTTCAGATGTCTTTCTGTTGCTGGATATTGTCAGTTTGCTCTTAAATAAGTTTCACTGACTTTTTTTTACAGTCCCATATCTAAAGCTTTAAAATTTTCACTTTTCTCCCTTCTGCTCTCGTGTAAGCAGTAGATGAAATAAACTTAGCAGGTACCCCAGAGCTCTCTTCCAGATGGACTAAAAGGGACAGCAACCCAGGCCCATTTTTCTTCTGCAGAAGCAAATTGTAGGTAGGGTTGACAATGATGAAGTTTCCCCTCAGACTTGCAGGACATGTTTGTGAGACTGTGTTCTATCAAGTGTAAAAACACTAGTTTTGGTCTTTCCATGAATTATTCTGTCTGCTTCCTTTTCTTTACCCTCACAGTATGTAAGTTTTCCATCCTCTTCTCTCCTAAAGTTATTTCCTGTCCTTTTTCCATAGCACTGTCATTTATTATTGACCTAACACCCACTTTGTCTTTGTGTGATATTGCTGATACTTTCTGAATAGTCAGCTGCACAGAGAATCCATTATTTAGCTTGGAGAGCAAGCTCAATGTTATGTAAGGCTGGAGCACAAATTTTATAGTTCCTTCCTGGCATTTTGCTGTGCACGTGAAAAGTCTGGAGTAAACATCCATAAACTGTTATATCCTGCTTTTTCAAAAAAGACTCTGATTAAATAATATGGGCACCATGTTTTTTTTCTTGTGGGAAGAAAATTTGGAAATAAATTACATGGAACCAAATGTCATTTTATTCTTCCATATTCCCTCACTAGATGTGTGCAAAAGGAGCATATATCTAATGTGAGGCAATGCCTGTGAAGGATCTGTGGCTATTTAAGGAGGCCAGGGAACATATCCTGGGATATGTTGGTGGGATGGTGTGTCCCCCCACATGCTGGTGCACATCTCTGCCTGTGTTACAATGCCAGGAGCCCTGTGTGTCCAGTGCAGCTGGTTGGCTCCCAGGCTGGAGCAGGAAGTGAGAGGTGCTTTGTGCTGAGGGTGTATGGGCAGGATGCAGAACAAGAGCTCCACACGCAGAGTTTGGCATTAACAGGAATGGGAAGGCAATTTTTGTGATAAATCTGTCTTGTAGATTTGGCTAAAGAAGAACTGAAATGGATGAGTGGAGACATTCCATGCCTTTGTGATGCTGTAATGCTCAGAAGGAACAGACATGTCTGGCACAGGAGTGTGTTTCTCCAAAGCACACTTTTGTGCTCGTGTTGTCAGGGAGAGCAGTCAGTGTTCCAGATGACAGAGGTTTACTTTTCTTGTGAGGCATAACTCCTGTTAGCTAGCTTTAAAATAGCTGTGAAAGGAAATGTTTTAAAGGGATTTAAAACCCCCCCAACTTTTGACCTGTTAAACCTTCAGTGTTTGTCTCCCGTGGTTCTTTCTGAAGTGTCATATCACCACTGAAGAACAAACTGCTACAGAAGAATATGCAGAATATTGGATTTTCAGACATGAGAACCTCTGCTTTGTTCTCTTTAGAAGCAAAAATGTCATGTTTTCTATTTTTGGCAAAAAGAGTTGTTCATTAAAATGAAACTGTTTCTGAACGGTGATAAAATATGGGACTTTCATACGCACTGGAAGTCAGTATTTAAAATGAGTGTTTTATCACCTTTATCAAGTCTTATTTTAGGAAGAAATCCCAAAACTGAAAGGCCTGAACAGCTTAGAGTGCCAGTTTGTTTGCTTGCATAAGTTTTGAAAGGTTTCTATCCCTGAAAATGGAGTAAAAACACAAATTCAGTTTAAAATTTTCTGCTTGCCTCAAGCAGTGCAAAGCCACGTTGCTGACAAAATAAATGATGCCATCTTTCCATGATTCCTTCCTTGCTGACCTGATAGAAAACTGCTTCTCTTGTTGGTACAAAGCTGTGTGGCTTTGTATGTGTGGGCTCCCAAAAGGAGCAGAGAGAACTGTAGGAGCTGAGATAATGGGGTGCTACAACTTTGGCCTTTGGGAATAGTATATTAAGGCCTACATTTTAAAGTCAATGGGTAATATACATACATTGGAGTGAAGTGAGCAGCTCTCAAACCAATGCATTTGGAAGTGTTTAAAGAACTTGATCCTGTAGCCTGATGAAATGGGCTGTGACCACACAGGGGCTGCACGTGGTTCCCATGTGGTTTCAGAGTGAAGAGGGGCCTGTGAGATACTGAAGCTTTGGCACGAAGGCTCAGGCTGTTAAACTCATTAAGTCAGTTTCTTTCAGCTCTTGACAGTTTTCAAGGATATATTTGATTGAAAATTATTCTTTTGTTGAACTTTTGTAAGTCTATATGGTGTCAATCTGGGTCTTTTGTTTTCTGAACTGTTTGCAAGTTTTCAGGAGAAAGTATGCTGCTCAATAAAATTTGGTTTGGTATGAACAGCAAATGAAGTTACCAATCAGATGGTGTCAATACATTTACATTGTTCAAAACTGTGGCTGAACTTTTCATCTCTAAAAGACACTGATGGTTGTGTGTCCTTGAGTATATTATCTGTTGTTTTAGCAAGTAGAATGTTTTCCAAAGAAAATAATTTATTGAAGTACTCATTTCTTATGTCCTGATTAATTTGTATACTATGTTGTAATGATACTTGCTTCACAGATAGCAGATAAGAACTGATTTTGTAATTAAATATTAATTAAGAATTTATGCAGAGTCATTGCTTCTGTTTTCTGCAAATTGTATTTTAAACTCTGAGACAGCATATAAAATTATGAGCAAGACTGTATTATTTAAAATTTGAAGTATTAGTTTGGTAGAACACCTGGAATTAGAATTTATATCACTATTTAAAACAAAAAAGCTCATGTTTTTTTATAAGTAACTACAAGTAAGCAACAAGGAATGCCACAAACAAGGAAATATCTTCCCAAATACTGGTTAAATATCTAACCTCTTTTCATGAGCTCAAGATTAAACAATAGAACACCTGGAATTAGAATTTATATCACTATTTAAAACAAAAAAGCTCATTTTTTTTATAAGTAACTACAAGTAAGCAACAAGGAATGCCACAAACAAGGAAATATCTTCCCAAATACTGGTTAAATATCTAACCTCTTTTCATGAGCTCAAGATTAAACAAACTGTTTTGTCATAACATTTGCATGTTATTTTGTGTCAATGTCATTCCTTCATGGTATGGAACACAAGGCTGGTTGCATTTACCTGAGTAAGGCAATCTGCAATGTTTTTACCCTCAGCCCCCAGAGTTTTGAGAGGTTTCCATTTTTGACGTGGTGCTGCCCATGAGAGGAGAGGGGCAGACAGATGGGAGAGGAGCAGCCTCAGTGCTCTCCCCTCCTGTGCTGCTGTACCGCGGCCAAAGCCTGAGATGACACAGGACAACGTGTGTGTAGCAGTGTGACTGTAGCTGTAATTAATCAGTCAGCATAGGTTTAGGATTTCCTCATATAGGCTGTGCATGAGGAAAGCCAGTAATGCTTTTTTTAAAAAATTTAAATATGTTTACAATATTGCAAAACAGATGTTTTTGTGTATTGTAAACCAGCTTTTTGATACTATGTAGTTCATGTGAGTAGTATTGTCCACTGCAGCTTGACATCCTATAAAATAGGAATTCTAAGTAAATCCTTCAATGTTTGAACAGTAGGCTCATCTGTCTTGCTTTATGTTGGTGTAATGGGAATTTACATATATAATGTTTTTTCATAGTTCCAGAAAGATAAAATGTTTTATTTAAAAAAATGGTTTGTTTAGCACTTTTGTTTCTACGAGGGTTTATCCTTTTGTATAGTAAAATTAAAAGTTTTATTAGTATAATGCACGTGAAGAAGACAAACACACATACTTCTTTATGGTTTTAGAGACAAATTAAACATATTAACAGTTAATTTAAGGTTGATTATTAAGCTAAATATTGTTTCCACTATATAGTAGGAAGTTTGTTGTTTTGTGGTTGTTTTTGAGGGGGTTTGAGGTCGGGGTTTTTCATTCTGGTTATTTAATGTTTTTACTTACTTTGCAACATATTTGAAAGTGCTGCTTTTGCAGTCACCCCAAATATGACATATTGTAATTTATTGCTTATCTGTTTTTCATGCTGATCGATTTAAATACTTTTTTAAAACTTTTAGGTTTATTTCTATTGAGCCCTTTTGCTTGTATTTGTTAATTTTCACCACCATTGGCAAATTTAGATGAACTTTACTCTCTATAGATCTGCTAATACATGCAGCTTGAAGGTGTAGTGCATAGGTTCATATACTGTGCAATTTGTCTTAGGGGCATTTCTAATCATGCTGGAATCACTAAGTGGAGAACCTTTTTTAAAGATGTTCATGTATTCACCTCCTGCAGGTGTGTGCTGCCAGCTGTATCTAAATCATGGGTTCCTTTAGCTTACATGGTCACATGTAGATATGCCCTGTGTGATTATAACTTACTCAGAGTAGTATCAGCACCCTGTATTCTGCAAACTAGATTTTTAAAAATAAGTTAGAGTTCTGAATCATTTGTATCTTCTGCAAACATTAGTTGAGCATTTAAATGCTTGGTCTTTAGAAGTTGTGGTATTTTGTTGCTTTTTTCACAGGCTGTTTGAAGTCTTTTTTTAGTAATTTTCAATTACAAAATCATTTTTCCAAGACAATCATGCTGATTTGATTTAGAAGTCTGAGAAACTTCACTTAGTAATTTTTATTTTGCTAAGACTGAAAATGGTGTAAATTTTTCATTACATACCTGTAGAAGTAACTTCAGATCAACATTGTATAATAGTAATATGAAAATGCAAAGTATAAAAGCTTCAAAATGCTTACTTTGTGACAACAACTTTTGAACTTTTAAAAACAGCTCCTTTTTGTTGCCTTGAGCAAACAAAGAAGGAAGAATTGGGTGGAAAACAGTGTATTGTGAATATTGAACCGAACTTTTTCATTTACTGTCAGGAAAAAAAGAGAATTCTGCTGTTGACTAGAACACCTGAGGGAGGTGGTTCGTACTGAGATAGACAGGAGAGTGAAACTGGCTGCAGAGCTTTGTTTTTCCATGAGACATCCTGTTGTTTCGGTTTCCTCTCGGTGATTACTCACCATCCTTTAGTGATCTTGGTTTTGTCAGGCTTCAGTGATTACTCAACTCTCCAGCTCAGTTCAAAAGTTTATTCCCTGCAGGTTTTGCATCAGTCTGACTGAGTCTTGTGTTCCATTCTTTTATAGACACAGCTCTTACTGTCACTGCCTCTAGACACTTGGCTTATCATATGCAACAGACAGTAACGTAAAACCACCTGCAAACCCAGCTGTTAGAGACAGAAAGAATGGCATTTAACATTAGAAACACAGGTAGGGTTTCATTTATTGCTTTCTAGAACTGAAACAGTGTTGGTACATATAGGCTGGGGTTGACATTCCTGTTGCTTCTGACAAAGGTACTGTCAGCCTTGGAAATACCAGCAGTATTTTTCCATTTTTGTTGCACAGCAAAGTACCTTGTTTTAAGGTAGCAACTGGAATTTTCTGAAACCAGCTTACAACTGAGAGATTGTTAAATTAATCTGTAGGAAAATTTATTCTTAGGGATGACACTGAGATAATGAGAAGTTTATTTTCAGATGTCATTAGAAACAAAAGTTGAAAGCCAAGTACATAAAAGCACAACTCAAAGGAATGAGGATATTGACCTTCCTTGCAGTGCTTTAGTTACCTGAAACTCATAACTTAAAATTGCTTGGTTGTGTTTTGCTCTCCTGGGCTTATGTTTGAGTGTTCATGTGGCTGGTACTAACTGCTGGCTGTGATAATTGATTTGTGAAGGGTACAGTCTTTCAGTAAATATAGCAGAGATACCCAAAATAAAAGCTGCTTTGACTCATAAAACTCTGAGAAGGTAACATTTGCTATCATAAAATAACATTGCATTGATCCAGAATTTGTCACTCAGATATTTATCTTTGTATCAGAGTTTGTTCAAATTGGGCTTTGTATAACTTGGATATTGATTTCTTTGCATATTGCTATTAGTCTTCATAGTCACATTGAATGGTGGAATTAAATAATCAATGAAATAGTATATATTATTTAAAACAATGACAATTTTGTAATTTTTCTCCTATTCAGCTATAATCCTCTGACATGGAGCCATATTTTGCTGGTTTTAAGCATGTGCAGCAGGACTATGAAGTCACTCTTGGAAGTGAGGAGATTCAAACTAAAAATGCACAAAATTCTAGGACGGGGTCTTATGGTGTCAGTATTAGAGTCCAAGGAATTGGTGGACATCCTTACATAGTACTAAACAATACAGAAGGATCTTTGTCAGAAAATCCTCTTCCTTCTGGAAAAGAACAGCAGGTCATTTCTCAGAGAGTAAACAAGCCAGCCACAGACTCCAATACCACTTGTAAGTTGGAGAACAAAATCAATGAACACTCAAAATTTGCTGGGACACAACACATGCAACCCTCTATGCTTAAAAAACTGAAGATAACCAATGTGGATGACAAGGAAAGTGGAACGTCAGATTTTAAAGATGAAACAATAATATCCTCCAGTTTGTTGAATTTTCAAAGACATCCTGAACTTTTACAGCCTTATGATCCTGAAAAAAACAGCTTGAACTTGGAAAATTACCCATCTCCTATGTGCAGTAAATCTAAATCTTTGGAAGATGAAAAAACAGAAGCAAAGCCTTGGACTTCCTCATCTAAAATAGTGTCTCTGCAGAAAGCAAATACATACATTGCAGAGCCAGCCAAAGCAAATTCAAAAAAGATACATTTGAACAGGTCAGTAGAAGATCAAAATAAGCAGCTGATGGATTGTTCCAGTAGCAAGATCAGCCCCAGTGACGTGTGTGCTTCAGAGTCATTTTCATCTGCAGGAGGATCTCCATGTGTTAGTCCCACTTCTTATCCAGAGACACGGAAACCTAGACCAGATGTTCTTCCCTTCCGCAGACAAGATTCAACTGGGCCGGTCCTGGATGACTCACGACGATCATCGTCCTCATCAGCTACTCCCACTTCTGCAAATTCCTTATACAGGTTCTTACTTGATGACCAGGAGTATGCCATCTATGCAGACAACGTTAATCGGCATGAAAACAGGAGGTACATTCCATTTTTGCCAGGAACTGGTCGTGATATTGACACTGGTTCACTTCCAGGAGTAGATCAGCTAATTGAAAAGTTTGATAAGAAAGTTGGTCCTCATAGAAGAGGCAGGTCAGGAAAAAGGAATAGAATTCATCCAGATGATCGTAAGAGATCAAGAAGTGTTGATAGTGCCTTGTCATTAGGGCTTGATGTAAATTCAGATTATTTAGGTGAATTCAGTAAAAGCTTGGGCAAGTCAACTGAGCACTTGCTGAGACCATCTAAAGTTTGCCTTCACAAGCAGTTATCCAGAGATCAAAAGTCACCTTCCAAAGAAGTGAAGATTCCTGCTCGAAGTATTGGAAAACTGCAAATGGCCAACAAAGACACTGAGAACAACAATTTCAGTTCTTTGCAACACCATAAACAAAATGGAGCTGATACTGAGAACTTGATGTGTAGGTCATCTACACTCCCAGGACAGAATAAGAGGGAGGAAGTCAGAACAGTAACCTCTACTTTGTTGTTGCCAAACCGAATCACAATTCCACCTGACTCGGGAACCAAGAAGATTTCTGTAAAAACATGTTCATCCATCCCTACTATACAGGTAATTTTGAATTTGTTCTTTAATCTGTCATTTGCACTCTAGCATATGAGAACTGCCATATTGTTAATTGAGTATTTTTCTGGTCTTCATTAGAATAAACTCCCATCGCATAATACTTTCAGATGGGATTGTTCTGGAGAAATGTAAATATGAAAATTATTCTTGTGGTTCTAAGTATAGAAAACATGGTTTGATAAACAACTCATTCTTGTATGGGTGAAGGAAGATGGTGGGATCAAAGCAGACTCTTGTAAATTATTTTGTGATGATTCGTAAGCATAAATGCATAAAAATAGAATATGGAAAGACATGTAACTCCACGTAAAACTAAGTAGGGTTTTTTTGTATGTATGTAATACGGTTTCTTATTGCAGTAAGCCAAAACTCCAGTGGATCTTTGAGAACTTCAGGTGTTTTCCTAATGGAATAGAATGGAGAAATTCAGTTGTACAGGTTGTAATTACAACTCTCACAGAATTGTATCTTTTGACATTTTGTCTCATCCTTTTAGGCAACTCCTGATCTCTTAAAAGGCCAGCAAGATCTTGCACAGCAAACAAATGAAGAGACTGCTAAACAGATACTTTACAATTACCTTAAGGAAGGGTTAGTAAACATACTTAACTTTTGGATAGGGGATGGTCTTTTCTCAATGTTTATTTTCTGTTTCATGTAAAATGTGAAACAGTGAAGTCAAAGCTATAACTAAGAGAAATGTGTGTTTCACAATTTTATATCTCAGCTGTGTCCTCTAAGCATTACAGGATCTCAGAATATCCAGGCTGTCAGGACTTAAGGTGTTGTACAGGATATGAATAAATACACTTGAAACTTGTGAATCAAAATATATTTTGTCTTTTAAATACTTCTGGAGTTAAATTTTTATATGATATAGTTGTTAATGCAGAATTCAGATCATACCTCATTGGAGTTCAAACCTTTGGGTTTTTTAAACAACAACAACAAAGTGTTCTTAAGGTGTGACAGAAGCTCTCTTGTTGCTGTGCATTTTGTCCTTTGTCTACCTGCAACACTTTCATTTGGTATTTTCTGCTGATAACTTATTGAAACATAAAGAAAGGAGAAATTAATTTAAGACACATGATGCATTTAAATGTCTTTGCATTCTTGATGTAGCAGATTCTGGGAGCCTTTCAAGTGTTATTTTATTGTGCAGTAGTCAGGACTTGAAAAACCTAGTACTAATTACCTCTAATTTCAGTATGCTTGAATAATATACATGCTGGATATCTATCTTTCCAGAGCTATAGTCTTGTAGAAGAGAGTTACAATTAAAGAGTTCAGTGATCCTTGTTTGGTTGGCTTTTTAGAAAATATTTGGAATATAAAAGTTTAACCTTTCTCTTTAAAGGTTTTAATAAATCATTTCTGATTTGTTCATATTAGTTTAGGGGTTTTTGTGGTGATTTTCAGTAGTTTGAACACTCTGAATTTGGTGTGTTGTTAACAAAATAGTAACTTTGATCATATAATTGCTTGTTTCTACTGTCTGTTTTAGAAGTCCTGATAATGATGATGCAACAAAGAGAAAAGTCAACTTAGTTTTTGAGAAAATTCAGACTTTAAAGTCAAGAGCTGCTGGAAAGACGCAGGTAAAGAATGTTTCATTTGCTTTGACTTGTTTCAAAGTGATGGAGTATTTGGACAGGGCTTTAAGAATTTGAATCCCCTTACTGGCCTCAGCCAGGCTGTTCTTGTAGTCTCTGAGCAGTATGGCTTGACTTTGTTCATGCACTGAGGTGACTTATGGAAAATGTATTTGTTAACAATTAACAAAGAGTGTAAAGAAGTTTACCGTAAGACCATCTGCATTTTGTTTCTACATTTTGGAAGGAGAGAGGTGCAAATTTAACATGAACATGAATAGGTTGTGGAATCAAAGAAAAAGCTATCATACATACTTTAAAAAGTAGTGATGGGGCATCTTCTCCTTGTAGTCATACAAATAGAGTGGAGAGAATATTTTAATTTGTAATTTAGAAAAGCAGTAATCTAGGATGTTATTTAACAGCCAAATTACAATAATAGCATTTGACAGTCTGCCTACTGAAAACTTTGTATCCTGCTGCATGGTGCATTGTTTTATCAGTTCTGAAGCAAAGTGAAGAAATGCCCAGTTGTTGCAGTGATGGCATGAAATGGATTAAATGCTTGTTGTTTATTATTTTATCCTGGACTAGAATTAGTCGAAATAAAAATCTATTTTGCTTCACAGTCTTTTTAATCCAGATATACCTGTGCTTTTTCAGAAGATTTTATTTTGAGTGTAGATGCTCACAGCACAGTCATCCTTTTTAAGAAATCTCTTCCTTAGTGTTTGAGAAGGATTTTGGAGCAGTGAATAAAAATGTTAAGCACATGCACATAGAATCTCATAGGTGTCTGCAGAGATAAATGTTAATCTGTTGATGGCAGTGAGACAGACGTGGAATGAGAGACTCATGTAGCTGTTGTTATTAATTAAAC
>WEIV01026436.1:113389-130264 GCA_013390005.1 Calyptomena viridis | reverse complement strand
AAATAGAACACTACAACACTGTGGAATATTCAAGATGATGCACATGAATCTAGGATCATAATAAGCACTGACTGGCCATGCTTAAAAGGTTGTCTGCTTTCTAGGAACAATATTTTGCAACAATTGTGTGTTTTAGTTTTCCCAAGGGGAGTAACATAAAGAAATTTCTGCATAGATTCTCAAACACTCAGGGGTATATAAGGAACTCCAGAGATTTTTCAGTTAGTTTTCCTCATAGATGTATGTTCAAAGCACTGTGTGCAAACATAAAGCACTGGGAACAACCCACACCACTTTGCATCCTTTGGTTCTTTTTTGATAAGAATGTCATGAGTTTGGCAGTACAGGAATTTTGGAGGTCAGTAAAAGAAAACAATGAAAAAACCCACCACAAACCCCTATTTCATTAAAAACGTAGAGAACTCTAAAAACATTACTTCTAAAACAATTACTAATTTCAAGACATGCTTGTCCAATTTTCATTATAGAAGTGTGTTCCTTAAGTGAAATAGAAAATGGTGGAACGGAGAATTAACATATATCAGTCTATTTGAATCACTAGAACTTTCACGTTTGAAGTTTAACACTCCAAGTTTTCTGAAAGAAAGAACAGTCCTCGAGACAGCAATTGGAAGTAATACTGCAGTAATTAAATTGGCACTGAGGGTTTTTTGTAATGTTGTTATCTTCAGATCATATCATGGAAATTCATATACTAATTGCCATTATTTAAATATGAATTAAGCATGCAGACTTTGAATTACTGATGGAAATTCCAATATAAAATATAGCTTAAATCTTTTATGTGTATTATAAACCAGAAGTCTATAAAATCAGAAGTGATATAAACTAAAAGTCTACACAGAAAGATTCTTGATCCATCAGAATTATTAATTTCTGGATATTCTAGCACGTCATTTCCCACTTCTGGGGAAATATCAAATACTTCAGACAAACTTTCTTTTTCATACTTTGTTTTCCCTGCCTGGACTTTATTTTGTATGTGAACATTACTTATTTAAACCAAGAAAAAAGTCTGTGTGATAATCCACTTCTCCTTAGGCTGTCTGCAACATAGAACATTTCACAAAAACCCTCTTACTAAATGTATATTCATAGCAAATAGAATTTCAATTGTTTGCTTATGGTTGTATGTATGTTAAGGTTTTTTAAGTTTATCACTGAGAACATTAGCAAATATTTCAATTTTGTATATTTTTGGCATACCTAAGAGGTTTTCCCTAACTGCCTCAATGTGAACCAGTCAAGATCTTTTCCATCAGAAATGAGATGTTTCAGTCTTTAAAATACATATTCAAGAAAATATAAGTGAGTACCTCTGATGTAAGCGTGAGTGATATAAAGATAAAATTTAATTCTAAATATTACAATTCTTTTGTAGGCATGTAACAGTAGAATAGAACTTAATAAAAAGAATATTCCTAGAAGGAAAGGAACCAAGTGAAAATTTGTTCTTCCTTTCCCTGACTCCTCTTTGGAAGTACAAATGTGACTTTATTTTTTTCATTCTTATTAGAAGACAAATTTCCTAGCTACTTGCTTTTGGCACTTTGCTCTTACATATTGAGAAATTAAAAAAAAAATAGTAAATTAGCATCTTCAGAATCTTTCTCTCCCTCCATACATCCAAAGATTAGTAATTTACTTGGATTATTTCTTTACCAGTACTCTGAGGGAAGCATTCTTGTCTTGAGAAAGAAGATACATGGCCATGAGAGGGTGTTTTAATATGAAACAAAAACTTATCAGAACAAAATAGAGGTGGATGAAATACCTGTTGTTTAAACATAATTTTGTAAAACATTGGTCTTTGCTGCATTTATTCTGGATGTATTTCTGCACTAAGTTATTTCTATACAGTTGACATATTCTAAAAGTTAATAATATACACAACTTCCCAGACGTTCAGGACACCTTTTGCTGTAGATGTTCAGAGCAAGCAGTTGCCAGGGTTGGTCTAAAATTCATTATCTTTTCTGTATGTAGCTCTCTGTAGTCAGCAAATCATTTCAGACTGCCTGTGACTGCACAACAGTCAGATGGTGATTATCTTGTCTTGCTTACTATGTAAACCAAACAAAATTCTACAATATTTACCTTTAAAATATTACAGTTTATATGACACAGCTTTCTTCCAGTTCTTATTCTCAATTACACAGGCACACAAACACTAAGGGTATAGTGTTTCAATAATGCTAGTTCAGAACAAGGTGAACCTCCAAACCTCCAAGCACTAGTCCTCACTAATCAAAAGACCAGGAGACAATTATATTCTGGTAAGTAAGCAATGACATACCTTTTCACTAGTACATGTTATGTACTAGCACCATGTTACGGTTTGACTCCGGCTGAGAGCCCACACACAGATCCAAAATTTCTCAGAGAAGGAAAAAAAAACCCTTGACGTTTGTGATAAGGATTACAAGCAACTGTTTATTAACAACCTCACACAAGCAAAACAGGCTCTAACTTAGAATATTAAGTATTCACTACTACTACTAAAATCAGAGCTTAAGAGTGAGAAGTTTGATGGATGTTACAGACACCTTTCTCCCCCCACCCCTCCCTTTTAAGATCTTTCTCCTTCCCCCAGCAGCTCAGGAGTGGGGGGGTTACAGTCAGACGTTTTCTCTGCTGCTGTTCAGAAGGGAGAGAGAGAATCCCACCCCAGCTTTTCTCGTGGGATCTTTTATTATACTGACAACAGCTTTTCAGGTATTGTTGTCACATCAGTCACTTTACCATAGGTGCAGTCATTCAGATGCTGCTTGGCTGCTTCAGTGTGGGTCTCCCCGGGCCACCAGTCCTCTTCAGTGTGGGTCTCTTCTTCCCACGGCCCACAGGACTCCATCAGGCCCCCTGCTCCAGACATGGACATCAAACATCCCACAGGATCACAGCCTCTCTCCTCCAGCACTTATCTGCTCCAGCGTGGAGTCTTCCAGTCTCCCATGGGTGTGCAGGTGAATCTTTGTTCCCTGTGGTCCCCCACAGGTTGCTGGGGCCCTATTTCAGTGTTTAAGGCATCTTCTCTTTCCGCTTCTCTCCGACCTTGGTGTTAATCAAACTTCTCACTCTCCTCTCCCTTAAGTCGCCATGATGTTCTGTCTTGTCTTTTTTTTCCTTCTCCTTCTTAAATATGTTATCACAGGGGTGTTACCAGCTGACCTTGACCAGCTTGGAGCTAAGAAATTTCCAGCAGCTTCTTAAAGAAACCTCTCTCATAGCCCCTCCTGGCTAATAAAAAACACTGGCTACTTAAAACCACAACACACCACAAAAAATATGCATGTGTATGTCTTCATTTTAATAAGCTTCTATATGTGATAGCAAGTCAAAAGAAAAATGCATATCAGTACACTGCTAGAAAATAATAATCATCCTTTCCCATGTTCTTCAGGCAGAAAATATACATCTACAACCATTCAAAATGGCTAATAATATTCCCCATTTTTTACATCATTTTAAAAGACTCTCTTCTTCCTTTTCCTTTTCCCTTTAGATTTGTACAGTAGTCCTCAAGCTTGCAGCATCAGATTTAGGAAACATTAACACACAATTGTCCTGCAAAAATTATCACAAATTTGTATTTACTTAATCTTTTGCTCCCTGAAAATTCATAAATGTCATAATCCAGAGCAAGGAATGCTGCTTGTGAAAGTTTATTCTGTATTTGTCCTTACTGTAGTTTTCAAAAATCCTGTCAGCAAGTGAGAGCTTTTAATTAATTACTCAATTTGGCAACATGTGTATTTGTATTCAATAAAATATGGTCAGGTATTTTTAGGAATGAGAAGAACAGAATGAAGAATTCTGGACTGGGCTGGCTGAATAGGAAAACATACTTTAAACATTTCTATGAGAGTGAAATTTGATTGGCAATGATTCGTGGGGTCTTGTTATCATTCATAGTATCTCAAAAATTTAATATCTAAGTATTCACATGCCTTGCCTGAGTATATGAATAGGAACCTAAAAATAGAAGTACCTATAACTAGTCAGTGATGCTGGAGATGCATATGCAATTAAAGCAGTTTTCCCAATGATATTTACCTCATTCTCATTTTTTCTTTTATGTTTCTGCATCTACTCATCTTGTAAAGGCAAAGAACACCCTGTGACTGCTGCCTGATACTCTGTTTTTGAACATCTGAGCTGTAGTATTTGCCTATCATTATCTCTTCTTGATTTCCAAATTAGTCTATTCTCTTGACAGCTTAATGCCTTGTTTTACCTACATCCTCAAAAAAATGTAGTATGCCTCTGGTGTTTCAGAATATGTAACACTGTGATTTGCTCAGAAAGTATTTTCAGCCATCTTAGGGATGAGTAATTTCCATGACCATAACATGTGGATCAGAATATGTGAAAGCCCACATACTCTCCTCACAAACCTCAAAAATATCTCCCCTACTTCTCCAGATGGTATGGGTTAGCAACAGTCACACTTACACACAGATAGCTGGATGGATAGATGTCACCTCTGATTTATCAGTTACCTCAAGTTTCCCAAAAACAGATGTTACCTTCATGTAGCTAAATTATGACCTAATTTCTCTGTAGTTGTGTAGTCTCTCCCTGTATATTCTCTACAATCCATACTGTAAGCCATCCGAGGTGAACTTGGTTTTTACTTTTCCTTTGTCTGTTTGACCAACACTATTACACGCCTCTAAGCCTGGTTTGCAGTTCCTGTGTGTCATCATGGGAAAAATTAAATTCCTTTCTATATCTTTTGAACAGGAAATAGCATTTCTCACCAGTTGGGAGTTTTCTGCTGTTGAATTTGAAACTAGGACACATGCAAAGGATTTATTAATTTCACTTCTTTGTTGAAGCACCAAAGTGACTTCTCATGGTTGCTTGATGCAGTCATCTGTTTAAGCAAACATGACACAAAATTAGCCTCAATTTGTTAAAGACTTGTAGACCTCATAGGACACATTACACTAAACGTGAATACTATCTCCCTTATAATTACTTATCTAGGCATAGTTTAAAGTGTTCATATACCTACAACTCCTTTTTAGGCTCCCAATTTCTTGATTTTCACGAGTTAAACACTCCATTCACAATTAATGTTGCTCCAAGTTAAATATCCTATTCTTCTGCCAATGTGGCTCTAAGTTGACTTAGATCTTTTTTATCAGGTGGCTAATTAGATACGATTTTTATTGCTGCCAAATGGTGTCCTGTGATCCAGGAGGACAATCCACCTGCCCACAGCCCAGCCCTTGCTACCATTGCACTCAGGTCCCTGAGACACAGGCCAAATGGATGACAATAATTATCACAGTAATTTGGGGGAAAAAACATAAAGGCTTTGAATTTTATATTCCCTTTAAATTTCACATAGTAAGAACACATCAGGTTTGTCATATATGATGGGAGCAGAATGAAATTTCAGTGGAAATGCTTGGCCTGGTCTCATGCTCAGTAATGTCTAATCAACCCTTCCTGTCAGGGTAGTCTGATTTCTAAAGCAAGATGCTGAGTGAGCTGGGTGTAGCCTGTGCTGACACAGTCAGTGCTAAGGTCTTATGTACATCAACTCTGCTACTTGATGTGCCTTTTCAACGCGATTATTGAGGGAAGTTGTAAAGCTCAAAGTGGCAAAGAGTTTGGATAGTATCCTTTTATAGCCTGGAAAGATTCAGATTCAGGGTCAGATTCACCTACCCATCATGAAACAGATACTTTAAAATAATCTTTGCAATTAGCCTGGAAAAAAAAAAAAGATGTAAAAATATAAGCAACAGGCTTTTCTGTGAAAAGTTAATAAGGTCATCTGTCAGTTCATTTTTACCAGCTACATTCTCAAATTAGGCAAGCTTATGTTCATGCATTTTTTCATCATCTTTATTGGCCTATGTGAGTTTCCATAATGATGATTGGTAAAACGAAGGTACCTGCTTCTGTGAGACCTTTTCTAAATGCTATCTATACATGCTTAATGATACAAGCAGTGCTATTCCAGAAGTAAAAAACTTTTTCTTACTAAGGGACTAAATTTAGATATAACTTACTGTATGTGGAAAGAAAAAAAAAATTAGTACTTTTCACTTTAGTGTTACAATGTACTGAAAAGCTGGAGTCACACATTAAAAACTTAAGGGTAAAAGTGCGTCAGTACCCAACTAAGCTGTTTGCTCATGATTTTATGGATTCATGGAATCTTTGAATACTTTGGGTTAGAAGAGTCCTTTAAAGGTCATCTTGTCTAACCCTGATGCAATGGATTACTCGGAGCCCTGTTCAATTTGATCTTGAATGTTTCCAGGGATGGGGCATCTACCACATCTCTGGGAAATCTGCACCAGTATTTTACCATGTCCCTGGTAAAAAATTTCTTTCTTCTCTCTAGTCTGAATTTACCCTCTTCTAGTTTAAAACCATTACCTCCTGTCCTATTAGAACAAGCTCTTTGGAAGGTTTGTCTCCCTCTTTATTGTAGGCCTCCTTTAGGTACTGGAAGGATGCTAAAAGGTCTCCCCGGAGCCTTCTCTTCTCCAGGCCCAACCCCAACTCTCTCAACCTGTTTCCATAGGTGAGGTACTACAGCTCTCTGATCACTTTTGTAGCCCTGCTCTGGACCTGCTCCAACATGTCCTTGTCGTTCCTGTGCTGAGGACTCCAGAGCTCCAGGTGGGGTCTCACCAGACCAGAGGAAGTTGATCACAGCTTCAAAACTTTAAAACTCAAGGTGAGGACAATTTCTTTAGTTTCTACCCTTCCTATGTGCAGGGACAAAAAAAAGTGACTAATAAGATGTGTTGGTGCTATAAATACAAGATTTTAGAACACTTCCTCACTCAAGCTCCACATTCCTCTTCTTTTCAATCTTTGAACTCCCCTCAGCTGTAATCAATGTGATGTATAGCTCAGAGTAGAACCAGTTAGTCACCTGGTGTTCTAAACTCAGTCCTACACTTTAAGTTAGGTTAGTTTTTGTTTCTGTAAGCAAATCTCATGGAAATCTGTTCATATTGTCCTCATCATGTTTCTGTGGCTGTTATTCTGCCCTTTCTTTCTTCAGCTGCCTTGGAACTAAATTCTTTGATTACAGCTCCCTAAGTTATCCAGTGATACTACACTGGTTTGGAATTAATCTTTATCATACTGTTTACCTTTTTGTTAATTGCTTTCTTGCTTTGTGAAGTGGGCTAGAAAGCAGCATTAAGACTGAAATCTGACCTGTACCACTGACATTCTCATGCAGAAGGGCCAGTGCAGTGACTCTGTTAGTGTTCTTCTTCTGAAAAGCTTATGGAAAATTTAATTTCTTCATTGCCTTACCAAAAATTGATACATACTTTTTATTCATCATTACTCATGAAAGAAAGGAGTGTTTTTTATTCCATACAGGAAAGCCTTACCCAGAGGTGTTTTAGCAGGAAAAAAAAAAAGTGTTTAACAGAAGATTCCTTTATTTAGTAAACTAGACTACAGCATTTCAGATTAAAACCTATTTGCCACTGATAGCAAATTAAAATTAACCTGGTCACTATTAAACACTGAACACCCTTTTCTAATTCTCCTTTTTCCCTTCAAAAATGCACTGCAAACGTCTGGCCATGCAGCTTGTGAGGACACTGAATTAAACATAAATTGAATAATATTTCATTTTATTAAAGACAAGTTATTAAATAACAAGCTAGAATACTGTCCATATTGGATGAGGACTGGCATACACCAGTATTTTTCAAACTTGATTAATAGAATATAATCGATGGGAACAAAATAAAAACGAGAATTAAAGATCTCACAAAGCTGAACAAATGGAAAAAAACTGGTTATGTCAGATGGTTCTTTTATGTTCAACACTGAAAGCAATCAGAATAATAATTTCCACATACTGATTGTTCACCTTTAAATGAATTGCTACAGACAAATCTCTTTGAAGAAGATACATCTTGGTTAGTGAACACCTATCTTCTTCTGGCATGCAACACAATTCTATAGATTGCATTGCTGAAGCCAAGTAAGTGGATAATCATTTTTACCACCCACAGATTAGAAATACCCTTACATTAGAAAAAATCCAAGACATCTTTTTTGATATTTTTAAGTATACGTCAGAATTAAACTGCAAAAAACATGTAGGTGAATGAAGAACTACCAGTGAGCAATATTCCTAAATATGGTCTAAAATATTTAAATGTCAGAGATAATAATTTGTAAAATGGGACTGTAGACATTTTTCTGATAGATCTGAGGGGCATGTTAATGGGGCACAATGAAGACAGATGGCTCCATTCTAATACCCGCGAGCAGACAGCCGCCTCATGAAATGCATCTCTGCCAGTGCCCATCAATCTCACCATGATGGCTACTTAGATTAGACACAGAAAAAGTACTCCTGTGAATCTTTTAAAGGCTATTTCTGTCTTTTGTGAAGTTGTTTAACATTGTTTTCATTTTATGGATTTGGCTGGACCTCGATGCAGACAGGAGCCTGCAGACCTATTCTTATAAAGTCCTGTGGAGACAGACAGAAACAAAAATTGCATCTTTACCGGTTTGCCCAGTTAGGCTTGTCCTTCACAATGTGCACTATTTTATTGGTTTTGAATCAGATATGTAAATTTATTAATAAATAAGTGCAATTTAACAATCTGAGAACTTTTAGATGTAAATATGTAAAGCTACACTTCATATAGCCATGTTGCTCCCATTGCTACAAATGGCCTATCATTTGGAAAAGTTTAAAACTCAGTGTCTTTACAAAAAAACCCAGTACTTTGTCCATTCATTTTAAATTGCTTCCTTTTCAGTGATTTCTCCTCTTTTTGTAGCAGTGAGACTTCATCAAGTGAGACTTCATCAAGTTGCTTGCAAAGAGCTAAATCCAGTTAACTTCTTACTTGCAACATGTAACAGGAAACTATCTTGAGCTCAGCAGATGAATACAAAGAGCCATTAAATATGGTGGGTTCTGAGTAAGAAAAATAAGTTGTTTCATGATATTCACAGAAGAGAGGAGCCTCACAGTCTAGGATTTTTAAATCACATCCATGGATTTTAACAGAAGTTGGGCAAAATGCTCTTTTGGCCTTATTTTTAAATATTATTTTTAAATGTGCAGATCTTTTTCTTTTAATGTCTTTCATCTGAGTCACTTCCAACTCTGGGCACATTTGTACAAATAAATGATGCTTTCACTGCACACATTTGTCCATGTACTGGGCAAGGAGATGTATTATCAAACAGGGCTAACCTGTGGTTTAATCAACTTGTAAAAGCACTGCTCACCAATAGAAACAGTGCTTTAAGCATTAGAGGTCAATTATTTTTCCCAACCGACAAAAGAATTTCTACCGAATAAAGTCCAAGGGAAGTTAGTGAGCATGACTTCCTCCTGGTTAGGTTACCAAATAACCCATATCCACACAATCAGTTTACACCTTCAAATTCCTTAAAATTATGTAAGTTTTTTGTATAATAAAGCTCTGTAATTTTCTTGATGATCAGAAGATCAGTATCTAAGACTCTTCAAGAATGATGGAGACAATGGTCAGGAAAAAACATTTTGGTATTATACATTTTGGAATGAAAGTGAAAATTGATATGTCTTGAGCTGCACTGTGTTATATTGAACATCTGACCATTGCACGGTCAATTGAAAGTTGGAAAAATAACTATTGCTTTTTTAATTTACACAGTGAGTTTAAGTGCTTGCAGAAAACTCCTTCTCTAAAAAGGACTGAAAATTAGTTTATCTATTCTTCAGAAAGATGATACAAAACCATCTGTGTTGCAGATCACTTTGATGTTCAGTTGGCATGGCCTGCAACAAAAGCTGAAGTATTTGATTTCTTTAGCTTTAAAAGGCCATCGGGAAGACATATCAGCAATTGATTAAGGAGATAGGGAGACAGGAAATACTGCCTGCCATCTGGACATAGTTAATATGTAAGATAGACCCGGAGTTGTGATGATTGATTTTGTGCCAAGTTCAGAGCTTGAATTTCAAAATGACCACATAATAATGTTTAATTTAGTGGTCATTTTGAAACAGTCATAAACCCCAATTCATTCAGCCTCAGCATTTCCTTCTTATTTTTCTGAGGATCTTTCTTTCCTTTATCTGTGTTTTTGTTCTGATCTGACACTATACATTACAGAGTTCTAGATGTGTGTATTTGTAATGTCATGAGCTAATATAACAAGTCTATTTTCCAATTTATTATGTGGATGCAGTGTTTGATGACTTCCTCTTCCACTTCCATTTTGCTGCAGAGAAACGTCTTGTGAGAGAAATTTGTAAAGAGATGTGGTGAGAACACACCTGTGGTGGTGTGATTGTCATAAGAAGAAGAGAAATGAGGAATAGTCATGGAGAAAAAAAATTATTAATGAAACAATTTGCCAGTCAGAACAAGAGCTCCTTGGACAAAATTATGGAAAGTAAGAGGGGCAAAAAAAAAGAGCTGCCATGTAGGAGTCTGAAAACATCACCAATGTCATGATTACATCATGAGCACCAACAGCAACAAGTCCTGCAGAGACAGAAGTCTGGTCGCCTTTGCTGCCAGATAGTCTGTCTATAATATTATCCACTAGGACCCTTGTTCAAACCAAAAGCCAGGACAGCTATTATATTTTATTTCAACATTTTGAAAACAACTTTTAGAAAAGACAGAATTCTGAAATTAGTGGCTATTTAAAAGTAACTGAATTTACTTAGTCTACTCTGACAGAATCCATTTTTACCCTATGAGTTGTAGAAGTACTTCTGGATAATGTCATTTATCCTTTAGCAGAGAAGAGTAAAGAATGGGTTTGTGCGTTTTAAATTTTCTTTCCAAATGTAACAAGGCCCCCATTAGCATAACATTTAATCACATGTTTAATTTTAAGCACGTGAGTGAGCACAACCAGCAATGAGATGAAGCTGGAATATTTTATCTAGGGAAGGATAACTTGCATGCAGATATGGAAACAGAGGAAAAATGAATTAAGACAGTGGATCTGCATGATTTATACTACAGAAGATAAATATCAAGTGGTTTGCCTGCTCTTTCTAGACAGAGTCCTTCAGGTAGTGTAGCAGTTTTACTTTGTGTGAGCTTCTCAGGTTTCATTGTGTTTGCTGAATATCCATCTCAGCAAGTTAATCACTGTGCTAAGATGTTTAAAGGTTAGCACATCTGCTTTGACAGGAATTTTTAAGTCCCTAGAGTACTTACTGAACTAGTTTTTAATCTATATTCTGAAACATTTTGGAAAAAATACTTATCAAAAATTTTTCATGTCATAGTCAAGCAAACATTGCTACCTATTTCATGGAGAGTTAATCCAAAATCTTAGAATTTAGTGCAGAAAAGTGTTATGGTCTATTGGTCATCTTTCACCTTCTCTGTATTTGTGTACATGTGAATAAATAGTCAACAAACATTTCCAGTTATTGAGAATCAATATGTTTATTTGCAAAATGAATTATTCTTTCTCCTTTATGAATATCACAGCATTCTGCTTTAAAGGACAAAACAAAGACATTTCCTCAGTCCCTACTGCTTGTGTCAGTAATACACACTGGGGGTATGATAGGGTCTCCATTTGTGCATTACATTGCATTTTGAAAACATAACTAACCCCCCACACCCAGTTTTAAAATCCTTACTTTTTTTGAAATTAAGGGTGATGGTGGTTTTTCCCCCACTGAAATAAATGAGGACTTGCCCTGAAGAAGTCCTTGTAGGACAGGTGGAATTATGTATTCCATAACAAGGACAGAGCAAACCAACTGTAGCATCAATTTCCATTGGTCTAGCAAACATTTTGTCTCTGTATTGAGATGTTTGTGTTCAAGTTGTGTACAAATGAATGGTGACACTGGTCTTTGTATGATTAAAATTAGCACTTACCCAGTACAAGAGAGAACTTTTCTCTCACTTAAAGGTTTACAGGTATATTTTAACTGTGAATATCTGTGTAAAATCTCTCAGGCTGGTGCATTCCACAATTCCAATATTCTCTTTACACAACTGAGAGTATTATTGAAGTATACTGGTGGTTAGAGAAGAAATAGATGTAAGAAAAAAGAGAAACCCTCCCTATACTTATCCCCAGAAATTAAGAATATTCAAAACTATATATTGTATACCAATATTTTTTAAATACAGAATTAATGCCAAAAGAATGAACACGAATGACCATCATCTCCCATTTCTTCTCTTCAGTCCCTGTGATAAACATAGGCACAGTGGTTTGGAAGTTGTATTTTCAATGAGGAACCAACCTCTGTTCCTAGTCCTATACCACCATACAGAAGCTTTCAGACTATGAGCTTCAAAATATCAAGCAAACATTGTTGCTGGGAGACAAACCTTTTTTCACTCCATTGAACTACTGAATGGAAATCTACATCTTCTGCTTTGCAACATCTTCTAAATAGCTTCCACTTTTGATTTTCCATTAAAAGAAGAAACTAAACACACAGTGATTAAAGAGCTTAAGAATTGATTGAATAACAACTTTTAAGATACAAGATGTAGGGGAAGACCTGGCAAGCTGCCCAAATAGAATGACATTCCATGAGATTTATCTTGCTTATACATTATATGTGATACAATTTAGGTTCATAGTTCCTTTTATGTAGCTCCTTCACCACTGTTATTACGTGGGTTTTACAGAGTGGCAAGTACATATAGTTTGACTGCATGGGATTTCTCTAAACTGGGCACAGTGAGAGGGGGAGTTCCAGGCTGTTCTCCACTGCAGGACAGATGAATAGCAGGTACAAATTGGTCAGGGTGACTACAACAGGATGATGGTAACAGACAAAAGTGGGATCCCTTTGAGACAGCAGTTATACCACATTACATACCAACAGCTTTTAGACACAGTGGGATTATCTGGATTATCTGTTACAAATCTCCATTGCAAAAGAGAGAAGCCACATATGGTAGGTAGGTTGGTGAAGAATGAGTAGGGGGAATAATGAGGATCATAACATGATCAGCTCTATTACTCAAAAAAAACCCAAGAAAAATATATGTGGAAGCAAGATGTTAAAAATCTAAAAATAATACCTTTTCATAGAATCATAGAATGGTTTGGGTTAGACATAACCTTAGAGATCATCCAGTTCCAAACCCCCAGCCATAAATATAGGTGCCACCCACTAGATCAGGTTGCTCAGAACCCCATCTAACCTAGCCTTGAACACTTCCAGGGATGGAGCATCCACAACTTCTCTGGGAAACCTGTTCTGGTGTCTTTTAATTTCTCCTCTTTTGTTTTAAAACCATTCCACCTTCTCCTATCACTATCTGTCGGCGTAAGAAGTCACTCTCTCTCTTTTTTATAAGCCCCCTTTAAGTACTAAAAGGCTGCAGTGAGTCGCCCTAGAGCTTTCTCTTCTCCAGGCTCTACAACCCCAGCTCTTCCAGTCTGTCTTCACAGGAGAAGTGTTCCAACTCCCTCACCATCATTGAGGCCCTCCTTTGGACCCAGTCTATCAAGTCCACACCTTTCTTGTGCTGAAGACCCCAGATCTGGATGTAGGGCTCCAGGTAGGGCCTCATCAGGTCAGAGTCGAGGGGGAGAATCACCTCCCTCGATGTGCTGACCACTGCTCCTTTAAGGCTGCCCATTTGCTAGAAGTCAGTCTTTGAAAAGCTGATAAATTGTACAAGATGAAAAACATCCACACACAGCAAAACATACACCTTCACTGGGAGTCAAAACAGAGAACAAGAATGAGATGATGGAATTATGCCAACACAGTGTATGTTGATATGTGTTTTAATGTTCAAGTTGCAGCAATTAGATAAAAAAGTTTATCTCCATATTATTCCTGTAGTAAATGAAGCTGAGCTGAATATTAATTTATTTTATTAAGAGAAAAAGCACTCCTTTGAAAGTATAATTAATCTTATAAAAGATAAAAGTGCATATGAAAACTGAAGTTTATAATACAGGAAATAAAACAGATATTTCTAAAATAGAAGAAATGGGAATATTATAACAAGGTTCCATCTGTCTCTAGATCTAAGCATCTGTTTCACAACTTAGTTTTCTGATGTTAGTCAACCATAAATGTAATTGCAACTGTCATCAGGAAACTGGTAGGTGGGATCCCACGGGAAGCAGCTCCGAAGTGGGAAAGTACTCAGAAAAACTGGCAGCTCTTTAAAGACTGCACACTCCAGTTACAATAGCAGCTCATCTCAATTGTCAGGGAAATGAGTAGATGTAGCAGGACTCTGGCTTGGTGAAACACAACAGTCAGAGCTGCAAAAAGGCAGCCTACAGAAGGCAGAAGCAGAAATGAGTAAAAAGGAGGAATTTAGGAGCAGTGCCTGGGCATTGTTGTACATGTTGCTGTAATAGACTAATGGTACTGTAATAACCCAAACTCAGCTGCATGAAATACCTGCAAGGAAAGTAAAAGCCAACGAGAATTTTGACTGCCATATTAATAGTGAAAGACTGAACAAGGAAAGTATGGTCAGCTGTATAATGGGATTGGTGATTCAGTAGCTGCAGACAAGGCTGCCTTTGCCTTAGTCTTCATCAACAGCATCTTCTGGTCCTCAGTACCTAGAGGCAAGGTTGAAGTAGGAGAATAACCTGCAATGAATGTGAATCAAGTCAAGAACTGCTTTTGAGAACTCATAGAATCATGGGATGATTTGGGTTGGAAGAGACTTTAAAGATCATCCGGTTCCAACCCTTCCCTACCCTGGGCACCTTTCACTAGATCAGGCTGCTCAATGCTTCATCCAACATAGTCTTGAAATTTGAACTCAATCCATAAAGGCCATAGGACTGAACAGAGTGCACTGCAGTCAAAGGGCCAATGTCTTTGCCACACTTATCAACTTTGAAAGGTCAGGGAAACTGGAGATGACAGGAAATGAGCTAATGCCTGGAAAATGGTGGATTTTTATGCATTTTCAAAAAAGTAAAAAATGATGATCCAGTGAAGTGCAACCTGGTCAGCTTCACATCAGTCCCCGAGAAAAACAGAGAGAGTCCCCTTGGGGAACATTTCTCACCCCGTGTAGAAGAAGGCAGTGATTGGCAACAGCCAACAGGATTGACCCAGGCTAAATCACTCCTGACCAACCTGGTTGCTTTCTGGAATGTAATGACTGGATTTGTGGATGAGGGAAGATGCAATAAATGTCATTTAGGATGATTTTACAAGGCTTTTGACACTATCTCCTGATATATTTGTATATCAAGTTAAGACATGACAGTCTTGATGCACATAAGCTAGTTAGGTAAGAAACTTGACTGGACAGTTAGTGGCTGCTGGGCCATACTCCACTGGTAGCCAATAACTGAATGAGTGTAATTTAGCATCTGTCTTGATTTCAATCATTATCTGAAAAAGGTGACAGAGTGCAAGCGTGCCAAATTTGTGTAAGTTGAAACAAGAAAGGTTTTTTCCCTGTGAGGACAGGCAAGCAGTGGAGCAGGTTGCCTAGTGAGATGGTGCAACATCTGTTCCTGGAGTTAAAGCCCTGAGCAACCTGGTCTGATCCTAAAGCTGATCCTGCTTTGAGCAGGAGTTTGAACTGAACACTTCTCAAGGTCCCTTCCAACCTCAACTACTCCATGATCCCATGATCACTTATAAATACTGAAAGGTATCTGGAGAAGACATCACCACAACTTGATTCTAAATCTATCATTATTAGTGAGACACTTCACTTATCTTTTGATACTTTAAAATACTATTTTAACCTGACAGCTGAAGAATGAGCTTTATTATTGAACTAGTTGGATAAAATTAACCCAAGAAATCAGTGGATAAAGCATTAATTTCATTAGAAAATGGTCCAAGCCTGCTTCTGGAGGCAGATATAACTAACCAATAGCAATCAGTATAATACATGTAAACTTGACAAAAACCTTCTAAGCAGCCCTAAATAACTCATAGCTTCCCTACTCAGCTAAGTTACCAGCATTGTGCCTTTTGAACCTCTGCTAGCCAGGCCTCTGGGAATCAGCAATATTTCCCTTTTTCTCAGAAGGTTTTTATTTTGTGTGTTCTGCTGCTTTGTTTAGAGCAAAGAGGGCTTAGCTGAGAGAACTGATGATACCGTGAAGAGCTGGTACAAAGGCACCTGACTTTCTTTTTTAAGAAGCTTATCCAGCTTTCAATAACTCACCCAGAATTCGGTCAATAAACACACTTCATACAAAACTCAGTTTTGCTCGTATTATTTGAAATACTCTGTTGATTTTCCCCATAGAGATAGTACCAATAATGTCTTTTACTGACTTATCTGCTACTTTTGCTGAGCACAGACTTTGAGAATATTGTGCTTGTTCCTGTACGATGATGGGCTGACACTGCATATGACTTGACTGAATGAAAGTTGGACTTAACTGTTTGCTGAACAGAAGAGCAAATATTCTTCAGAGCACGTACTTCAAATTCAAATGTGCTTCTGCCTTATTATGTTTTAATTGCATAATACAAGCTGCTTCAAGTATTCTTTAAAATATTTGGAATACTTCATATGATTTACTGTTTCTTACTATCTCAACCCATGACTATAGTGTTGGAAACTAATATATTTTATTTTAGTACACTTAAACTGTATACATCTACATTTTACTAACTAATATAACCTCGCTTTATTTTTTTATGAATTCTCTATTCTCAAATTGGTAAGATATATTTAAACTTTTTCTAGTGTTTACATGCAAAATTAATCTTACGGTTCTTATTCAGTTGGATATTACTTTGGATAACAGCTCAGTGCTATGGACAATTTCTCTAAAAAATATACCTTCCCCTCTCCTCCTGCCCTTAAATTAACTCTAATTACTAGACTTCCTTTCCTGGTGCTTCTCTTCATTGCCAAGAGGAAAGTCTCATCTCTTTCCATC
>WEIV01026436.1:88652-113358 GCA_013390005.1 Calyptomena viridis | reverse complement strand
CCTTCCCCTTTCCCCTTCCCCTTTCCCCTTCCCCTTCCCTTTCCTTTTTCCCCGCCTTGCCTTGCCTTGCCTTGTCTTCCATTCCCAAACCTTCCCAAACCTTCCCAAACCTTCCCTTCCCAAACCTTCCCCTTCCCTCCCTTTTCTTCTCATTGTATTTATGAATAATTTTAATATTTGAGTGTGTTTTAAGGTGTGTGAATAACATGTTGCTATTTGAGTTATTCCTTTATAGTCTTACACAAACAAAAAGACCAGAGGGGATAACTTTATGAGGAGAGATAATATTGTATATTCTTTTGTTATAAGGTTTTTGTTGTTTTCCCTTATGACATGGCTTTTTCAGGCTGGTTATTATTTTTGTGTGTGCTATGAATCTAATGGAAAAATGGAAGTTTTATTGCCACCTCCCCTCAAAAATTTAAAGCTTTACAGGTTATTTTAAAATTTCCAACATTTCACTGTGTTTCAGTAGGAAAATTAAGTAGAAATACATACAACCTTGGAAAAAGAATGCCTTGGTTCTGTAGAAGTGCTCTGTACATGGTGTTGCATGTCCAGCTGTGCTATGACAGGACAGGCAGCTCTGCCTTGTCCTCACAGCCCCACTGGCCATCCCTGCTCAGGCCCAGGAGCTCCACCTGAGCCCATGCCCAGATCTGGCCCTGGCCCAAGCCCTGCTCCAACCCCTTGTTGGTTCTGGGGTCACTGAGATGCTGCTGCTGCCCTTAGCTCTGCCACAGAAATTTTATTTTAAGTCCAAGATTGGCCAGGTAGTGGTTCCAAAAATAGCAAAGTGGGGTACAGTTGGAGCAATACGAGGTCCAGTGGGGCACATTGATTATTTGGCACAAGGCAAGGTCTGAGAAAATAGGTGATCAAGGTGGGTAAGGGAAAAATAAGGACACAATAGTGGAGAGAATGGAAGACAGACAGGGATGGTGGCAAGTAAACAAGTTGTTGGGTGATGGGTCTCTCTGGCTGATCACCAGATCAGCCCTGTGCCTGACCACCACTCTTTATCCCATCTTCTTGTTAAACTCTGTTCTAAATCATAGAATCATAGAATCACAGAATCGCCTGGGTTGGAAGGGACCTTAAATACAATTTAATGTCAACCCCTCCGCCAAGGGCAAGGACACCTTCCACTTGACCAGGTTTCTCAGGGCTCCATCCAACCTGACCTTGAACACTTTCAGGGATGGGGCAGCTACAACTCTGGGCAACCTGTGTCAGGCCCTCACCAGCCTCACAGTAAAAGCTGTGTTCCCAATATCTGATCTAACTCTTCCCTCTTTCAGCCTGAAGCAATTCCCCCTTGTCCTGTCACTACAGGCCCTTTTGAATACTCTGTATGGTTCTCGTAGGCTCCCTTCAGGTATTGCAAGGCCACAATTAGGTCACCCTGAAACCTTCTCTTTCCCAGGCTGAACAATCCCAGTTCTCTCAGTCTTTCGTCACAGGGGAGGTGCTCCATCCCTCTGATCAACTTGATGACCTCCTCTGTTTTTGCTGTGCTGGGACCCCAGGGCTGGAGGCAGCTCTGCACGTGGGGTCTCACCAGAGAGGAGCAGAGGGACAGAACCCCCTCCCTCGACCTGCTGCTGATGCTGCTTTGGATGCATCCCAGGATATATTCTAGTGTGATCCTGCTCTGTATTCAGGACATACAGGTAGAAGTTATGTATGTATCCATTAGATCTGAAGTAGACTCACTGGTGAGTAAGACACCTGCAGCTCCAAATAGTCAACCTCTGAGCTGGTGACTAGGTAAGGATCCCACAGCCTGAACATGGGTTATTGGGTAAACCTAAGGGTGAGGTAAAGGGTTGTTCAGGAGGGTCTGGATAGGGCCATCTTCTCTCTGTGCTGATCTGTGCAGACAGCTGAGTCTGCACCATGTGTGTGTTTCCTGCAAATATGAAAAAAAAGCTGCTGCATTTATTGAACTGGGTTGAGAGGATTCACCTGGGACTCCAAAGCCACCAAATTTGGATTCCTTCAAGTATCATCATTCCTTTCTGGCAATTCACATGATGTTTTTTGCACCTGCATTATCCTCTCCTTTTCCCAGACTGTGTATAGATAGCATAAGGAGAGACACAGGCACCATGTTGCTGCTCAGAGGAAAACAGAAATAATGTACCCACAGCCTAAATTATGGGTTTCTTTTCCTCCCCAGCCTCAGCCAGGCAGAAAGGGCTCCAGACAGAAGAGACAATGGTCAATGAGAAATGATATTCCTTCAGTTACCAATAAAACTATATATCTATTACCTAGCTTTCCTTTAGAGGTTTTATTTTCAGTGTCTGGACTGAAACACTTTAAGTGATAAGCTCTAGATCAGATCTGAGAACTTAATTGTTCTGAAATATTATTTCCCTATTGAAAATTATGGAAGTGACAAATTACTTTATTTCCTAGGTTTTTATAAGAGCATATTGAGGTTTATAGCTTGTGTTCCTGAAATTAGTTTTCATATTTTGCTGGCTCTGCTGGACGTTATGTAATTATGTTAAGAGTTCCTGTGGTTCTCGTTATTTTTTCTTGCTTTCTGCAATTGCATATAAATAAATTTCAGTCTTCTCTTGTGGCCTACACTGTTTACAGCCAATACAGTCTTGGCAGGGCTATCTTAGGAAGGATACAAAGAGTCCAGTTGCAGTAAGGACGTGCAGAAGACAGCTGTATTCTACTGGAAGCTCTCAAGGGATGGAAAAAGGTGTGCTGGGCACTACTGTTGATTTCTGTGATTTCAGTGAGGCTGTGGGTGGGCATGGCAGAAGTATGATCTTGACTTTCAGTGGCTGGGATCCCAGAGTGGTATTTTGCCAAGACTATAACAAAAAACATGTGAGAGTTGTATATTAAAATTACTTCTGTTGGCACAATTTGCTTCTCATGGTCTTGGTGACATTAGGAATACTAATCATTGTGTCTCCACTTGTGCAGCTCAGAACAAAATTTTTCTCTTCACTAAACACTCCACCATACAAAACTTCAACATTTGCTGTCATGAACAGAGAGAAGACAATGTTATATCCACTTGAAATCCAAATGCAACTAACAATATGGAATAGAGGGTTTGATCTTGTGTCTTAAAGTATGAAGACGGATTGGATGTTTTTAATTACTGTTATTCTTTTTCATACACCTAAGCCAAAAAAAAAAAAAAGAGCACATTAAAGTAGCTTAGCTTATTTCAAAGAACAGAGAAAGCTGCACCTGGCAGTAAATGGATTTCTTTAGGAGATATCTTTAGCCGAGCATTTTATTTTTTTAAAATTTTTTAATTATTGCAAAACTGAGAGAAATGTAAAGAACAGCAGAAAAAAAGTAACAAATTTGCAAGTGAATGGAAAGAAAAGATAAGACAAATGCCCTTTAGGCAACCTTAAATGACTATGAGCTACCTAGAAATCTACAAGTCAGTGGCAAGACTTTGGTGATGTGTATAAAAAAAGATTATGTCACTTATCTCCACCATGTTAACATTACATATAAAATAGATAGAAGAGGAAATAAAGGAAATAAAGATCTGTGATAAAAACCAATGCATTGGCTCAGTAGAATGTTGTGCTGGATTGTATTATGTATTAAATCTGACAACATTTTTATAGTATGAGAGTGTTACAGAACTAATTTTGGAATATTTTGTTGCTCATATATGGCTGAGTATGCAAATAATTATGGTTCTAAGTCACTTAGTACAAGGTGTACTCATTATATGTGTGATAATTCATGTTTTCAGTGATGGCATCAAGGTTATAATCATGACTATAATGAAAGAAATAGGATTATCCATAATATTTTTACTGTGGAATCTTGCTCTGGCTTGGTCTGAGGTAACAAGAATCTGCCACTGCTCATTTTTTTGCACATTAATTTTGCAATTATTTGCACATCTAAAAATTTGTAAGTGGTAATTAATTACTGCTTAGTTATGATTAAAAATGTTATCTATGCAATCAAAACAAAAATACAAAATTTTAATCATGATTAATGCAGAGTTGAAGCCTAATGAGCTTACGAAAGGTAAAGTGATTAATTTAAACATATGTGAATAAATTACTTTGCTTATTTTTAATTTATTTTAAAATGTTTTGTATTTTTAAAAATGCCATATCTTGAGAATGTTAATGTGTTCCTAATCTTCTGGGTATGTATTATCATTTTAAAATGAAAATGAAAACTCTTTTGTTCTTGGGGAGACTTGTTTGTTTGTTTGTTTCTCCAGAAATAAGACACTTTCTTCTTAAAAGATGCTTTCATTGCAGCACATACACATATGTGGTGACCCAGTAATTGGTAGGACTAAGTCTCTTAGTGCACCTCATTTTCTATTCCACTGGGCCCACAAAGCAGCCATTGACAAAATAAACATAGAATCATAGAAGAGTTTGAGTTGGAAGGGACCTTCAAAGACCTTCTAGTTCACCCCCCACTGCAATGGGATATCTTCAAACCCTTATCAAACCTGACGTTGAAAGTTTCCAGCAATGGAACATCAACCACCTCTCCAAGCAACCAGTTCCAGTGTTTCCCCATCCTTATTATAAAAACCATCTTCCTTATATCTGATCTTTACCAGATATATTGCCATATGAAGAATCACGTTAGCATTAAGAGTGTTTTGTTTAGGAGAAGATGTAAGAAGAAAATGCCCCTTCTCTCCAGTCCTGCAACATACATTTATAAGCATCTTTGCACTTACTTCAATTACTTCTTGATCTTCAACTTAATTTTTCACTACAGTTGATAAAATGTCATATTCATCCTTTTGTTGGCATGTTACACTGATGTCTCAGAAAAGTCAGGCAACATCCTAAACTGAGTGTTGAATCAGGCCCAATATTTATAACAAAAATATTGAATAATTAAATTTCTTGTGGCTGTAGGAGAGCCAAAACCTTATTGTGGATGTCTGGAATGAAAGCAATCACATATTCTTGTAATTTATTGATGCTCGGCTTCTGTCATGTCACCATATTTTCATTTCCCACTTCTTAAGAATTTTAATGGGGGAAGTTGTTGCTCTGCTTTTATAGAACTTCAACTGGAATATCAGAAATCTCTAGTCCTTTTTCACAGGCTCGTGGTGCAGAAGTCTCATTAAAATCTCTCATTCAGTTAAGTGAATGACAGTATGAGCTTCCTTGTCACTTAGAAACGCAATATCTGATATGAACTGTACATTAAAGGCACTAAGTATTTCATCAACTGCATTAAGAAGACAGTTTTAGAAATGCTGCTTTCCATACAGTGCTAGAATACATCACACAACTGCCAAACCCACTTAATCCCATATTAAGAGATGGTTCCCAGTAAAAGAACTGGATCCTCAAAGTCTGGACATGTCCAATTAACTGACACTAAACATGTGCTATTGTTGCAATCCTTGGAAGGTCCCTGAGAATTCCACCTGACCTCTTCCTTTTTGACTGCACAACCCATGCAATGTTGCAAAGCACTTCTGAGTGCCCTTTTTCAATTAAAAGTTAAAATATTTTTTCAATAAAATTTAAAATCCCTGTTAATTTTGAAACTATGCTGTCTAACTTTGCTTTTAATTTTGAAGCTTTGATTCCTATAGAACCATTAGAAATTCCTTTACTTTTTTTGCTTCACAGCTAGAAGGGAGGAAGGAAGAAAGGGATATGCACTGAATTTTTGGTTGGTTTGGGTTGTTTGTTTTGTTTTGTTTTTTTTTTTCAGTTAATTGCATTTACTTCTGTATTCAGCATATTTTCCAGGCATTAACTTTGAGTGTAACCTCAGGTTCATGATATGCTGCAAAGTCTGGAAGTTCTCTACAGGATGACTCAGTCTGATCAACCACAATCCAGCAGGATTCCCAAAATCTGAACTAAGCTGAGCAGAGTTTAGTTTTAGTTGATCTTTAACTACATCAGGCACAGCTGAAATGCAGAGTATTGTCCCTGAAAACTCCATGGTCAGCAAAGGATCATTNATGTATATATATGTATATATATATGTGTGTGTATATATATATGCATATGTATGTTTTAAGAGTAAGTTTTACAGGTAAGTGATGTGTGATTTATTGTCTAAAAATGGTTAGTAATGAGAGTTTTAGAGTTGGGTTTTTTTTAGAAAAAAAGGAGGATAGGAGGAAATAAAAGAAAGGAAAGGAAAGAGGGAAAGTCAATGGAAAGTGAAGGGAAAGTGAAGGGAAATGTAAAAAAGGGAAAGGAAATGAAAAAAAGGGAAGGAAAGGGAAATGAAANGCTATTGTTGCAATCCTTGGAAGGTCCCTGAGAATTCCACCTGACCTCTTCCTTTTTGACTGCACAACCCATGCAATGTTGCAAAGCACTTCTGAGTGCCCTTTTTCAATTAAAAGTTAAAATATTTTTTCAATAAAATTTAAAATCCCTGTTAATTTTGAAACTATGCTGTCTAACTTTGCTTTTAATTTTGAAGCTTTGATTCCTATAGAACCATTAGAAATTCCTTTACTTTTTTTGCTTCACAGGTAGAAGGGAGGAAGGAAGAAAGGGATATGCACTGAATTTTTGGTTGGTTTGGGTTGTTTGTTTTGTTTTGTTTTTTTTTTTCAGTTAATTGCATTTACTTCTGTATTCAGCATATTTTCCAGGCATTAACTTTGAGTGTAACCTCAGGTTCATGATATGCTGCAAAGTCTGGAAGTTCTCTACAGGATGACTCAGTCTGATCAACCACAATCCAGCAGGATTCCCAAAATCTGAACTAAGCTGAGCAGAGTTTAGTTTTAGTTGATCTTTAACTACATCAGGCACAGCTGAAATGCAGAGTATTGTCCCTGAAAACTCCATGGTCAGCAAAGGATCATTAAAACAATGGATCTGGTGTGAAACACGACCACAAATTTTCAATTAAAATGCACATTGTATAAACAGACATATGCATACACAAATATAACAGAGGGTTATCAAATTCCTGGTTTGTCAACAGCAAGAGAAAAATAAAGTTCTCAATTCAAGAACATAGAAAGCAAAAGAAAAAGGACAAGAAAATTATTTTTTCTCTTTTAAAAATACAATTATTTTTATGCCCATGGAAACAAATTAAAGCAGTGCACAGCATGAAAACCACAGCTAGGAACCAAGAACAACTGCTTATTTTGGGTTGCAGATTTATTTCTTAGAGTGTGCTGTAGAGGAAGTCTTCAAAAATAAGAATGCTATTTCTTCAGAAGAAAAAGGAGGATTCCTTTGGCCCTTGCCCTGCTGGTTTTGCAGTGGCTCTGCATCACTTGACAAGTTTGGTGTGGAAGTCATAGTTCAGAAGTCAAAAGGTGGAACAGAATCAATGGATACACTTGGTCACTGGCAAAAAGTTAAAATGATCACATAAATCTTAAAAAAAGTATCTGTGAGTCAGCAACACTTTCAGTTTCCTTTAGCACTCTTAGGAACTTGAGAGTATTACAGGATTTGCATATCAAATTATCCTTATAGTAAAGTGCTAATGACTCAGATACAACAGAAAATATATTGTTCCCCTATAATTCCTGNAAGAGGGAAAGTCAATGGAAAGTGAAGGGAAAGTGAAGGGAAATGTAAAAAAGGGAAAGGAAATGAAAAAAAGGGAAGGAAAGGGAAATGAAAAAAGGCAAGGCAAGGCAAGACAAGGGAAGCTCTAATAACTGGAACCTCATTACTATAGTGGCAATTAATCTGAAAGATTGGAGTTGGACAGGATCCCTATTCCTCACAGCCCTTAAATAGAAGTTAATTTTGGATTGTGAAATTCACATTCAAATTCATGGATGTTTGTGGTCAGTAATATGTAGAATGTCAACTGGTAAAATCACCAGTGATTACTTCTTGATTTATAGACTTATCACAAAAAAAGGATGGTGTGTTTTGCCTTCCCCATGTCTCAGTGTGTCATCCACATTTTCTAGTCATCTTGTCTGTTTATACTCACTCGGAATATTCCTTGAAAACTTGCAACTCTAAACCCAAGGAAAAGTGTTATTAAAAGTTATGAGACTCTCCAGCTCTGGGCTTATGATATGAAAATCAGTTGTAATGTGAAGTGTTTTAAGAGTGTTAAGTGGCCAACCATAAGGAGATGATTGTCTGTATGAATTCCATCAGACTTCCTGGGCAATATTGATACACAGTTTTGGAATTTTTTTGTTGTGCTGTTGCTGGCCTACAAAAAATACAGGTGATCCTACCACTCATAACACACTAGATGGTTCAGTGGAAGCCTCAGGCAGCTGAAGCCCTATCAGCTACAAAACTGTGTTGTGACAGTAATCCTCTTTGTGTTGCAGTTTGCTGTAACATCATTTTTATAAATATCACAGCCAGCATTTTACCTTGCAGCTATGGAGCTTTGCAAGACTAAAAGCAAATGAAAATGCCATCAAAACTTTCACCCATTTTTTTTATTTATTTTTGTCTATTCTCTCACCAGTTTTGTGCTGATGCTCGGGTTACAGATGAATATAAAGTAGGGGAGTTAAGTGTGTTGAGATGTCTACAGTGTGTGTGGTTTTGTGTGCAGTTTTATATCCTGATTTGAGCAGAAAATATACATCATAAAGACTTTTATTTGGTGGTCAATTATAGAAATACACTGTAGACTTTGAAAAAAGGTTAGAAATTAAACTCTGTGTTATAGTAACAGTAGACTACTATTGTAAAAGTGTCAGAGTCTCAGCATTTCTAGTTGCACTGTTGTTCCACAGGGAGCAGATGGGACTGCCTTTCTCAGTCCCAGTGTCTCTCCTGGTTGGAAAACCTTTCCACTTCAATCTGCAGTGCTGAAGCAGGTCTGCAAGGGCACCTCAGGCTTTAAGGGAAGTGTTTTCCTTCTGCAGGTCATACCCACTAGAAGAAAGCAAAGAATGACTGCTCCTCCTTCAATTATTTGGCTGAAATAATGCTGGTTATCTGGGCAAAAGAAGCTATAAATATAAAATCAATTCCTACATGCCCTACAGGATAATAATGTCTATTTTAAGAAATTTTTTTTCCAGGAGAGAAGCAGAACAAAATTAGATAAAATAATCCCTACATTTTATACAGAGAAAAGGTACTGTTCTGAAGTTGTCCAGATCACATTTATATGCCTTCATTAAATTTACTTTAAAATGAAAGAAGTAATGGGACACTATTTTCCCTTCACCATGTGCTGCATTCAAAATCAGTAAAAGAGTAATTTTCCTGGTAGTAAAAGGAGAATTTTTAGCTGAGTCAGTGATCACACACCAAAAGCATCTAAAAACTGTTTCCTGTACACAGTAGATGTTTACCCAAGCTTTTCAAAATGAACTTTGTAAATTTTTCATTGTCAATCTTATGAAGTCACTAATCATTTTTGTTGTTCTCTTCTAAATTCTCTCTGATGTTGTCAGTGTTTCTTTCTGGTGTTATGAACACCAGAAAATAAGAAGTTGTTACTAGCAGTATTCATTGAAACTTCACTGAAGCACGATAATGGCATGTGTGACACAGTGATACATCTTTCCAATCCTTTTCTATTTTTAAACAATTAACTTTTTCACAAAAAATATTTCATAAACAGAAAATTCATGATAAATTCATGAAAATTTAATGTTTTAGGCAGATATATCTACTAATAGCATAAGGCAGTGACGATGAACCTATTTGAATCAAAATCAGCAAACGAAACTGCATTCAGTACTTTGCGAATACTGAATTTACTTTCTTCATCCTCTTCCCAACTAGAATTTTCAGTGTTGCTGAATAAGATTTTACTCTTTGGAAAATTGCAATTAGAAAATATTTAAGAAGTAACTGAAGAGTGATGAGATGTAGAAATGAAAACGGTGTGTTAACTTTTTCTAAATTGTGCCTTTTTTCTTAATGTCATGAAATAAATTCAGCATACCAGAAATGAAGTCCAGTGAAGCAAAAAATGTGAGCAGAAATGCTTTGAAATTCAGGAGGATTCTTTTTAAATGGAACCACTGGAGACAGTGCAGGAAGTGCTTCTCCCAGGTTGAGACTTGGGGTTTACATCAAGATGAGTTTTTTTCTTTATTACGTTAAACTACAGATACAACAGTTAATGATTCCCATGTTGAGGCAACAGTACCATTCAGCTGACACCAAGACTGATACCCTCATAAATCCATAAATAGACAGAGTTATCAATATTTCATGAATTAATTACTCTTATGATTGTACAAAAAAAACCCCAAATAGACAAAAAACCCCATCAACCAAACCAAAAACCACCAAACAAACAGAAAAACCACCAAACAATTATATTTAAAAAAAGGGCAAATTGTCAGGGGTTTAGATGTAGAATTTAGTGAGAATTTGAAAGGTTCATGAACTACTTAACTTGAAAACCAGATACTTATATCTCTAGGTAAAAAACTCCAAACTAACTAAATTCTTTGAAGCCAAGTACTTGCTGTTGAACAGGAAGGAAAAAAAAATCTAACTTTTGTACTTCTTTGGTTAAAAATGTTAACATCTGCTTCTCTTGTCAAACTCAGTAATTGTATGAATTTTCATGATTTTCATAAATCTATCATCTCTTGGTCTCCTTTTCCTCAGGTATGCATCTTTTCTTTCTCAGTACTCTGAGAGTATTTTTTTTCTTCCAGGGTCTATATATTTTTCCAACTCACATAAAACTTAATGAAAATTATTAAAAAGGCTTTAGGAATTTTGTCCTGTGTCACAAGTGTGTGTTGGGGATGTCTAAAACAAAGCATTCAGATGTCATTGCATAGATTTCAACTGAAATTTAAGGCTGTATGAAGGAGTTAGACATTAAATATAATTCTTTGTTGGTATGAATTATTCCAAAATTAAGTAAAATGACACTAAAAACCAGTATCCCCCAAAAGTATGAATAACCTGAATAATATACTCTTGTTTTAGCAGTGCAATTCTATAAAATGAGAGAGTTAAAAGAAGCTATAAAAGATAATTTGAAGACTTTGAATTTGAAGCCACATCCTCATTAGTTTAATATTTTGGAGAAAGCTCTGGTTATAACTGAAAACATTTTATGCAAATCCTGTATACAATCTTCAAATGTGAAATTCCACTCTTTGCACTACAGAACTCATATTTATTTCAAATGGAGTTACTTTATATTTCATTGATGTACTGTGAAACCCTCATGGAAAGAAAAATATAGCCTTAATCTGTGCACACTGTGGTTGTGGTGTGTCTCACCTGTGACTGAGTTAAATGCTACTGTCATAAAGTCACATTATGCACCAGAGAAAACCTGTAACTGAAAGCTTAGAAGAGTTCTGATGTAAACAATTGATGGCAAAATTGGTTAGATACAGTGAGGGTGTTGGTGTGCACAGACATTGTGTAAGCAAAAAAACTGTTAGAAAATGGGTGAAATAACCAACCAATTATCCAGCTACTCAACAACAAATATGGTGGGTTTCAGTGCAAAAAGAACCAACTGTTGTTATGGATCTCCATGGCAAATGGCTTCACTTATAGTGACAGGACAAGATCAATTCTACTTGATTCATTCATAAGAGTGTCCAGATTGGGGCTGTATATAGAAAATGTATACTTTTTTGGAATGGTCAAAAGCAAGTCAAACTTGATTAACCTTTTTTGTTTCAGTTTCCCTTACTTCTTGTCTTTATTTTTTAACTTTCCCATGGTTATATTATTTAAAATAGTTCTACTAACCAATAGCTTTAGGAACTGTACTTCTATCAATGTCATGGCTATGGATTATAATGTAGCTTACTTACCTTTTTTATAATATAGTAACTATTCATATTTTAGATCAATATAGAGGTTAAATCTTATATCTGCTCATAACTTTTTGCAGCACCTTCCATACATATGCTCATATTTTATCTTGCACATAATGCATATCTGTACTGTGCTTAAAGAAGTTATACATTATTGATCGACATTTTATAAAGTTTGTACATAAGATTTATTTCTACATATACACAGTATTTATATATAAATGTTGCTGCTGATGTTTTACACATGATTTATGTGTTCATCTTCAAATATAATGAAAGACTACATAATTTAAGAAAATAAAAGGAAAACCACACATAATAAATTTAAAATATGGACCCCTAGGTAATTTCATTTTCTTCCACAAAGTGTTTGAGACCTGAAACTCTCCATTCTTTTAGCACAATTTCAGCCCATCTCTAATTAAAGACAGATTTTATAGGAATGGTTTCCCTTTGTTTGGCTTTTCTCTTTAAGCTATGATAATGTTACAGAAAAAAAGCACAGTCAAAAAAATAGTAGATACTGTGACTGTTCACTGCTACAGGTCATTACATCTTCGGGAAATAACTTCTTAAGCTTGGGGTGTCATTCCCTGGCAGTGCCACATTTATAGATACTAAATTAAAATTAATTTTAATTCTCACAGGTTTTGCTAAAGACTTACCTTTCATTCTGTGTCATTGAATATGTCTTTAATTTAAACTAAGCATTTTTATACAGGCACATTTAGTGGCATTTCTACTTCCAAGACTTTGGATGTAGTAATTTCTTCTTTTCCATCTCACACGTCAATCTAACATAACTTGACTCCATACAAAGAGACTTTATTTTAAAGGAGAGCAATTAAATTAGAAAATCAAGGAGCTCATCTGAAAAATTTCCAGCTAAACAATCCAGCTATTAGTTGGATTAGCAGGTTAATCCAGGACTAGTTTACAACATTAAGAGTTCTTATGCTCATTGGATCAATATCATAAGACCCAGTTTATATCAGCAAGAATAACAGGACCACCAGGCAGTAAAACTTGTGAGATTGTTTGAATTCTGCACTAGAAAAAAATCCAAACACTTCTCACCTTCATGGTTACTGATCAATAAAAGTTAATGTCCCAGTGCACTCACTGTAGTGCTTTTCAGAAACATAGCTCTGTACAGTTTTTCAAGGACATTTCATGGCAATCTAACTACTTATATCCTATTTAATTTACCATGGCTTGCTTGCCTTCACTCAGAGCTGAGAGTAGCACTTGTATTTACAGGGTAGCAGTAAGAAAGCCTCACTATATGTAAAATAAAATTCACATTCATAAAATATCTCTGTGGAGAAAGCTGATAGCTTCAATAAGAGACTTGCTTGTTAACATTTGATGGGCTGAAAACACATGAAGCACGTGTTGTGTTACATTACTGAGAAAAATGTTTGCAGTCTTTCCATTTTGAAAATTTTAGTGGTAAAGACCTGTGGAGTTTTTGATTGGGTTTTAATGCTCACTGTGAAAACTTGATTACACAGAGCAAGTCTAAAGTCAGAAGTCCTGCAGCAGGTGATACTCTGACAATTTTCAGTTCCTCTTCAGATTCACTGGTGGTTGTGAAAAGGACTTTGGCCCCTGGAAGAGTTATATTACCATTATAATTGAGGGCTCCTTAGGACCAAATTTTAGAATATCCTTCTTCTTTATATTATTCCCATTTTCTGAATATGCTGGGTCTAGATTACATGTGCTTTTATGGTGAGGATCAGGACTTTGAGACTTTTTGAAGTCTTTAAATAATTAATCAAAATTTATGTCAAAAAGTACTTGGTATCAATAAGTAGTTTAAACAAACACATACCTTTTTATATCTACAAATACTGTATGGCAATGTGATAAAATACATTACGTTAACACTTCATCAGATATGGTCACACATCCTTGTGACAACTGGTTTAAGTGATTGCTCCTGATAAAGTGCACACAGTTTCATGAGCAAATGCTGCAGTAAACACTGATGAGGTTAAACTGGAGTGTGCCAAAGAGAAAGAGTTGCAGCCAGCTACTCTGGAACCTTAAGATTTATTTTTTTCCCCAAAACTATTTTTCCCCACAGGCCTTTCAGACCTCACATTATCTGCTTCCTTCATGGACAGGTTCTCACTCCTTAATCTGTTAACTGACCATCATTCCTCCCTGCTCTCACTCACTGTACCTCTCCTCCCACTCTTGGTGACCAGACCACATTTTCCACAGGTTTGTAGCTCTCAACTTCTGAATGAAACAACAAGTAATAGAAAATACATTGCCAGATATTTCTCCTCCTTATTTTTCTTTTTTTTTTTTTTAATTTGAAAAGCAAAATGACTTCTCATAGAGAAATTTTAAAAATGTTAAAAGATAGAAATAGAAAAATTAAAAATGTTACAAGAATGCCTTCATTCTGACCTCAAGTAAATTCTAAGAATTAGTTATATATTTAACGCTATATTTTCCATAAACTCATTAATCAACCAAGCAGTGGGGTTTTTTTTCTCTGTCAATAATTAAGTTCAACTATTTATTTTTTCAAATCATGAACTGAATTCAGAACCTGATAGACCCAATTCAAAATGGACAGTAATCCAATGCAACAGCGATCAGAATGATGCAAGAAGTCAAGATATGAGGGGTGAGTTTTGAAAGGATGTGCATTTCCTGACCCCTGAGAGACAGCCGTTGCTTACTAAATGTTAATAGTTTTTGTAATGTTTCAAAATCATTTTTGGAGCAGGGTGATACCTCAATTTTTTGATTTAGATCTAATTCTTCATTTCCAGCCAAAGGGGGTAGTATAGAAGTACATCTCTTGTCATAGGTGGTGGGAAGTGGTCAATTATTCATATTACTAAGTAATAACAAAAGTATACATATTGAGAGAATGGCACAAATACAGTTCAGCTGTTTGAGAGGAAATTGCTAATGGACTATCCTAATAAATTATCTTAATAAATATGTCCTTGGGTAGATGTCTCTGTTTATATCAGAAAAACATGAGCTTTAAAATCCCTTCTCAACCACTTGTTCCAACTACTTTTTATTTCTAATAAAAATCATTTCAATACCTTTTAAAATGATTGACTGAATGATACTATTGCTCTTGGAAATAAAGCAGAAATAATTGTATAATTGTATGTTATGACTCCTTGCAAACATTAAGAATTAACAGGATCCATATTATACTCTATTATTATATTTCAGGAAAATAAAAATGAAACTTTCCACTGTTTGTTAAGAAAGCACTAAATCACAGTTTCCATTTTTTCTAACTGGTCTCCATTTCAATGACTGTTTTATCTCATTCATCCCATGATAATGCAGTAGCAGCCTGTTTATACAGTGACAAAACCCCCAAGGTTTTGCACTGAAATTTCTAGAATAGGCTGTCATTGAGAAGAACTAACAACTATTATTTTCTCATGCACATGATTATCAGTAACAAAATAATTACAAAAACAAATAGATGTGCTTCTTACAATGTGTAATTGTGTTTGGATTTTTTAACATAGTATGTCACTTTTTAGACTATGCCCTTTCAATTCCATTGCAAATGTTATTTGTTAGTGCCATAAACAAAAAGGTTACGAACCCTTAAAACAATTTAAGTGGTAGCAAACGTAGAAATTTAACCAGCAATACCTCCTTATTTTATTACTACAGCATGATAGAAGTGGTACTGGAGGCACTACATTTAATTTAAAGGAAGTTAAAGTACCTTTCCTCCACTACATTTCACTACATGGCCCATCCCAGACATTGTGAATGATATCTCTATGACAGTGGGTTGCAGAGTGAAAGAGCAAGAGAGAAGGAGGCAGAGTAAAACAAAAAGTCATAGGTATCACATATTATTCTCAGTCATATAAAGTATCCATGGGTTTCTATTTTTAACCTGTTTTGCAAAAAAAAAAAAAAAATCACACAGAGAAAACTGAAGACCCTTCTTCCGTGTCCATATTTATGTATATTTCCAACATACCCTCTCTGGTTGCTTCAGGATATTGGTGATGTCAATTGTTCCTGACAATGCCAACATTCTCTCTTTCACAGATGGTGATGGATTCCATTGTATTTGAGCCAGACCTTTAGGAGAGTCTACCAAAATGTCACTTCAAAAAGAAAAGACATTCCTTTAGTGGGCATTTCATTAACTCACAGCTATACTACAGAACTAAAAAAAGATGCAGATATTGTTTCTAATGTAGCTCTGTGTATTCTATCCATTTAAACATGGGTTTTCCAAGGATTATAGGTTACTTTCTAATGTGGGAAAAAAGGAACTTTATCCAAATCACATCTAATCCAGCAAATCAAATTTTACCATTTTTTAGCAGAAATGTTCTCTGTTCTGATTGACATTTACCTTTGTGCTTGACTTTCTATATATTTCAAAACATCTGGACATGACAGGTAAAGCAGAACAGGCTACTGGCATAATGATTCCAGGCTGAGCTAATATCACCTCTGTTAGCAATGTTCTCATATGCTAGAAAAACAAAAACAATAAACAAACCAAAACCAAAGAAAACATTTCAAAGTACAGAAAATATTACTGGGACTTAGTGGTCACATTAGCCTTCTGCCTGTGCTGGGTTCCCACCCACTTTGTGTTAATTCAGCCAGTGGTTATAAGGACAGAAGCATTTTGTTGATAAGGGCCAAAGACTTTGAACAATAGGTCACAACACTTACCAAAATTAAAGAGGAGGGGTAAATTACAAGCTATGAAAAAGAGAGGCTGAACACGAAGAGTATTTGACAGGCAAGTTATAAGCAGTATGTGAATGACTTCAGTGCAATTGTGCAAGTGATAAGAGGAATTAGTTCTGGCGTGATTGAAATCACAAGAACATCTGCCACAAAGAACAAAACAAACAAAATGCCCAAGACCTTCAAAGATGTCTTTTTTTAGCAAACTGTAGTTAAGCTACTGAATAGAACTTGATCGGTACACAGACTTTGTGCTACTCACTGCAGATGTAAGCTTAATTCATAATTAAGCCATTCATAAATTTAGATTTATATATAACTAGTTTAGTCATTCCTGCTAATCCGTACTTGGACTTGAAATTCAGGTGGCAAATGGCACATTGGGCCAGCTTTGTCATTCTGTATCTATGCTCTTTTTCAGCGTGACATATTTGCTTTTTGCATGTATTATCACTAATGAACAACGAGCGGAATGACTTCAGAGCAGTGTGCAAGCTCATAGAATCACAGAACAGCCCGGGCTGAAAGGGACCTTAAAGATCATGTCATTCCAACTCTCTGTCAGTGGACACCTTCCACTGTCCCAGGCTGCTCCAAGCCCTGTCCAACCAGGTCTTGAACACTTCCAGGGATGGGGAAGCCACAGCTTCTCTGGGCAACCTGTGCCAGTGGCCGATCACCCTCACAGAGAAGAAATTTTTCCTAATATCCAATCTAAACCTACTCTCTTCTAGTTTGAAGCCATTCTGCCTTTTCCTGTCACTACGTGCTCTTGTAAAATCACTTTGCATCTGTAGTATAGAAAGTTACCTGGGGAAGACTATGTGTTGAAGTATTGATTGTTGTGACTTGGGAAACTACAGCCATGGTGCATTGCTGCATTCTTCAATAAAAATATCAGAAATGGTCATGATTGTTTTTCCTGTTCCAGGTCTCTGATTAGTTTAAAAATCAGTTGTAGAAATGTTAAAAAACAACCAACCAACCACACAACCACAAAAAAGTAAAGAAAACAACCATAAGCGCCCCCAAAACCAACAACCACCAAACACAAAACCTTGTCCTGTAATGTAAAAAAGGTGCAAATTTACTTATTTTCAAATAAAAAAATGTAAATACAATGCTACAGACAATGCTATGTGTGAGGTTGTAAAGCATTAAAGAGAATAAACCTCAGCACGGAGACTAAATAAAAGCTCAGCATTTACAAACAGGAAAACAAAACTAGGAAAAATGAAGGGAAAATATAGAAAAAGACAAAAATCTGCAACAAAATTTTACATATGCCAGCATGCCAGACCATTATGAATCCATTTTTAATGACTTTTTCTAGAAATAGAAAATCTAAATGTCAATGATTCATATAATGGTATGCTTCATACTACATTGTTGGACAAACAGGGGAAAACAGGAATTGATAGGAAGTTGGAGAAGATGCCAACCAAAAGTAACAACAAGTTGACAGAAGAGCTGTGACAAAAGCTGGAGATTATTAGTACAATTTCCCAAGAGGCTGCCCTGACTTCTTTGATATTTTAATTAGTGTCTTTGACCAAGAAAAGAAGCATATTTAGAGTGTGTGTATGTGTTGTACATCTACTCAATCTCTCCCACCCCCTGCTCAGGATAAAATATTCCCATAGGAAGCATCATCAATACACTGCAGGATTAAAGGACAAGAAGGTATTTGAATCTGGTAGTCTGGGAATTTGAATCCTGGGGTAACAGCAATGGAACAAAACGTAAAGTACAGAGCATTAATTTGGGCACTGGAACTACTAACAAGAATTTTCGGTCTAAGATGAGTAATCATCATGTAGAAATGACAGATGAAGAAGATTTGATATATCACTTCATCACAAAATGATTATAAAGTAACAACATATTACAGCAAGACATAGGTGAATTTAATCTTGTGGTGCATCAGAAGAGAATTTTCTCTTTTACGTCCTTGGATTATGAATTAGACAGTTTCGCTTAAATACATGGACTTCTGAGTCTGTGTTACAGTATGGAAACACAGGCAGATAAATAATAGATTTAAAAAATATATATTGCTTTTCAGCCAAAAAGAAAAAAAATCATTAGTTAGCACAGCACTTGGTGCCCATTATAAATAGTAATTCTGAATTTATTAGTTACAAAGTGCTTACACTGTTTCTCCCATTCAACTGGGGAATTTGATACTGTTATTTACTTCCATCCATGGAACTTCTGAAATAGAAATAGAACTTAAGCGTGGGCACAGCTGAAGAGAGCAGAGCGTGATACAAAAAAGTCACTTTCTTTTTTTCAGAAAGAATATTCAGAAAGTACTAATCTACAGAGATCCAGATCTTCTACTTCATTTTGCTTTAGGCTCTCCCAAAAATGTAGCCTTTCTCTCAAAAATTGAAAAGGGATTTTTTTTTCTTGAAAGATCTACTTGGAAGAGGATCTGGACTGGGTGTTTCATTCTCTAGACAGCAGAGTCTAGTCTTCTGTAGAAGAAAATAAATGCAAATACATAAATGTGTAGGAATAAATAAATTCTTGCTAAATGAAGTTGTTTAAAACTATTTCCTAATACTAGCCTGTACTTTTGCTGTGTTTTTATGAGAGATGCGACCAAATAATTCAAGAATACAGAGCCTTGAGGTAGCTATTGAGAAAATGTGCATTAAATAGAAATCACCTTACAGGTTCTGCAGGTTTTAATTACTTGAGCAATTTTAAGCAGCCCCTGTGCTCAGAGATCCATTGCTACAAATGTAATCTTTGACTATGCCATTCTTAGATATTCAACAACTTCAGTCTTGTGGCAAAACTTCTTCCTCTCTGTGGCTCATTGCAAGAGTAATCCTCTAGATAAGTTGCTTATTTGTGGACATAATTGAAATGTGAAGTAAAGCTGTGGTTCAACCACAGCCAGTGACTTACATGGCCACTCATTCACTGTTGTCCCAGAGGAAAGGGATAGAGATTCAAAAGAGAAAAAGTAAGAAAACCCTTGAGTTGGGATAAAGACAATTTGATAGGGAAAGCAAAAACAGCATCTATGAGGAAAGCAAGACAAGGAATTTATTCACTTCTACCCATGGGCAGGCAGATGGTCAGCCATCCCCAGGAAAGAAGTGCTCTGTCACGGGTAAGAGTGACTTGGGAAGAAAAATCACCACCACTCTGAATGTCCCCCTTCTTTCTTCTTCCACCAGCTCCATGTGATGACACCACATGGTGTGGACTATCCCTTTGGTCAGTTGGGATCAGCTGTCCTGGCTGTGTCCTCTCCCCGCTCCTTGTGCACCCCCAGCCCACTCTCTGATGGGGTGGGATGAGGGACAGAAAAGGACTTGATTCTATGCAAGCAGTAACAAAAAACATCCCCCTGTTTTCAGCACTGTTTTCAGCAGAAAACCAAAACCAGCCCCACACCAGCTACTATGACAAAAACTAGCTTTGGCTATGCCAGCCAAAACCAGCACATAAAAAGCCAGAATTTTTTCTTTTAACTTCTTTTAACTTTCTAAAGTGTGATATATGAAGAAGAAGCAACAGGGTGAGATTGAAGAGAACCTAAGACAAGAGAACAAAGANTCTGAATGTCCCCCTTCTTTCTTCTTCCACCAGCTCCATGTGATGACACCACATGGTGTGGACTATCCCTTTGGTCAGTTGGGATCAGCTGTCCTGGCTGTGTCCTCTCCCCGCTCCTTGTGCACCCCCAGCCCACTCTCTGATGGGGTGGGATGAGGGACAGAAAAGGACTTGATTCTATGCAAGCAGTAACAAAAANTTAATTAGTGTCTTTGACCAAGAAAAGAAGCATATTTAGAGTGTGTGTATGTGTTGTACATCTACTCAATCTCTCCCACCCCCTGCTCAGGATAAAATATTCCCATAGGAAGCATCATCAATACACTGCAGGATTAAAGGACAAGAAGGTATTTGAATCTGGTAGTCTGGGAATTTGAATCCTGGGGTAACAGCAATGGAACAAAACGTAAAGTACAGAGCATTAATTTGGGCACTGGAACTACTAACAAGAATTTTCGGTCTAAGATGAGTAATCATCATGTAGAAATGACAGATGAAGAAGATTTGATATATCACTTCATCACAAAATGATTATAAAGTAACAACATATTACAGCAAGACATAGGTGAATTTAATCTTGTGGTGCATCAGAAGAGAATTTTCTCTTTTACGTCCTTGGATTATGAATTAGACAGTTTCGCTTAAATACATGGACTTCTGAGTCTGTGTTACAGTATGGAAACACAGGCAGATAAATAATAGATTTAAAAAATATATATTGCTTTTCAGCCAAAAAGAAAAAAAATCATTAGTTAGCACAGCACTTGGTGCCCATTATAAATAGTAATTCTGAATTTATTAGTTACAAAGTGCTTACACTGTTTCTCCCATTCAACTGGGGAATTTGATACTGTTATTTACTTCCATCCATGGAACTTCTGAAATAGAAATAGAACTTAAGCGTGGGCACAGCTGAAGAGAGCAGAGCGTGATACAAAAAAGTCACTTTCTTTTTTTCAGAAAGAATATTCAGAAAGTACTAATCTACAGAGATCCAGATCTTCTACTTCATTTTGCTTTAGGCTCTCCCAAAAATGTAGCCTTTCTCTCAAAAATTGAAAAGGGATTTTTTTTTCTTGAAAGATCTACTTGGAAGAGGATCTGGACTGGGTGTTTCATTCTCTAGACAGCAGAGTCTAGTCTTCTGTAGAAGAAAATAAATGCAAATACATAAATGTGTAGGAATAAATAAATTCTTGCTAAATGAAGTTGTTTAAAACTATTTCCTAATACTAGCCTGTACTTTTGCTGTGTTTTTATGAGAGATGCGACCAAATAATTCAAGAATACAGAGCCTTGAGGTAGCTATTGAGAAAATGTGCATTAAATAGAAATCACCTTACAGGTTCTGCAGGTTTTAATTACTTGAGCAATTTTAAGCAGCCCCTGTGCTCAGAGATCCATTGCTACAAATGTAATCTTTGACTATGCCATTCTTAGATATTCAACAACTTCAGTCTTGTGGCAAAACTTCTTCCTCTCTGTGGCTCATTGCAAGAGTAATCCTCTAGATAAGTTGCTTATTTGTGGACATAATTGAAATGTGAAGTAAAGCTGTGGTTCAACCACAGCCAGTGACTTACATGGCCACTCATTCACTGTTGTCCCAGAGGAAAGGGATAGAGATTCAAAAGAGAAAAAGTAAGAAAACCCTTGAGTTGGGATAAAGACAATTTGATAGGGAAAGCAAAAACAGCATCTATGAGGAAAGCAAGACAAGGAATTTATTCACTTCTACCCATGGGCAGGCAGATGGTCAGCCATCCCCAGGAAAGAAGTGCTCTGTCACGGGTAAGAGTGACTTGGGAAGAAAAATCACCACCACTCTGAATGTCCCCCTTCTTTCTTCTTCCACCAGCTCCATGTGATGACACCACATGGTGTGGACTATCCCTTTGGTCAGTTGGGATCAGCTGTCCTGGCTGTGTCCTCTCCCCGCTCCTTGTGCACCCCCAGCCCACTCTCTGATGGGGTGGGATGAGGGACAGAAAAGGACTTGATTCTATGCAAGCAGTAACAAAAAACATCCCCCTGTTTTCAGCACTGTTTTCAGCAGAAAACCAAAACCAGCCCCACACCAGCTACTATGACAAAAACTAGCTTTGGCTATGCCAGCCAAAACCAGCACATAAAAAGCCAGAATTTTTTCTTTTAACTTCTTTTAACTTTCTAAAGTGTGATATATGAAGAAGAAGCAACAGGGTGAGATTGAAGAGAACCTAAGACAAGAGAACAAAGACTTTCTTTTTCTTTTTCTTTTCTTTTTTTTTTTTTTTTAACAAGAGAAAAAAAAGAAAAGGATCCATCATGATGTATTCTATTATGCTTCACACATTTGGTACCCCATATTGGTTATTTTTATACTCTGTGTTAGGTAGGTGAAATAATATAATGCTCACCAGCAATCCTTACATGAATTAGCTGCTTTGAAAGCTTTTAGAATGGACTAGAATGGCATGATGTCTGCACCTTAATTGCTACATAAAATAATTTCTGCTCTAGCTGTACTTTGGGGTTTGAATTAGCTTTGTCCTATCTTGTAGTCCTTTGGACCTCATCCAATGAAATATCTGTGCTAGACCAAAGTGTTTCCAACTTTAATTGATATATAAGTAGGAATCTGGGGATCATCGTTAGTCTTGATGTCCTGTTAGTCAAAGTAAGCATGGTGGGCTGCTTAGATAATGTCACCTATTGCATTGTTATAAAGCAGGAAATCATATTTTTGTATGGAAATGGCATAAAACCTCAGTCCAGCAGCCCATAAGAATTATTCATAATAGATGAGACTGTCAAATATTTAATCTATAAACCTTTTTTTCAATGGCTCTGCTACTCAGTTATTTTATACCAACGATGGTCCAGTGAAAATACTATCATAAATCAATATAATTTTTACTAGTGAAGGGATTGTTCTGTCAGTTTTCTTTCTGTGAGTAGCTGACCACTTTTCAACACAAAGCACTTTGGTTTTGTAGAGTCTGACTTCCAATTGCCTCATGTAGCGTTAAGTAAAATGTCTTTCAGAAACCTTCAGTTTACTGGGTTTCCATGGTAACCAAGTTATAATCTCCTAAAATAATGTATGAGCCTTGTCTCAAAAGACCTAATTTCCATAAAGCTATTTTCATTATCATTAAGTTACAATCTTTTAATACTTTACCAATTATGTTCCTTATCAACTTGGTCCACAATCTGTGTCATGCTAACTAGCTTAAATGTTGCCTAATTTATCGCACGTTTGTTTGGAAATCTGAGGATTAACTTCTGCACTCTTGGAGTCTTTCCAATGATTTTTCAAACATATCTAGTGATCTGTGTCACAGAGTATGTTTGGGCCAGTTCTAAAAATAATTTCAGAAGATGTGGGGACCCTCCTTTAATTTTATCATTAAGTTACTCTTTAATATGTTTATAGATAGTTGCAAATTAACTTGTTTTCATAACAAAACACTAAAATCTGTCATTAAAAGATCTTTGTGTGAGACTAATTGGAGAGAAGGAGTGCTAAGTTGCAATATATTTTGTAATAGTTAGAAACTGTAACAGCAGACTAAAGCAGTAGGGCAGGAGGAAAATGATAATGTTAAATTTTGTGAAAGAAGGTTTTTCTCTCCAAGTTAATTCAAGCATAATGACACTTTTGTCATCTGTAGCTGCCTGTGTGTATGAACTAAGGACAGGGATTTTGGAAAATATAAGGGAAGTCACTGGAAAGCAAATGAAGTTTCTGAGCAGATGATAGTCTTCTATTATTTGTTTCTATTGCATTTAGAGAAATATTCTGTGTAATGTCACAGAATTGTACTGAGTAGGTGCTAAGTCTTTATGTTATCTTTAAGAAGGGACAAAATAGGAAAATAATTAAAATAATCAAATATNTTCAGTCTTGTGGCAAAACTTCTTCCTCTCTGTGGCTCATTGCAAGAGTAATCCTCTAGATAAGTTGCTTATTTGTGGACATAATTGAAATGTGAAGTAAAGCTGTGGTTCAACCACAGCCAGTGACTTACATGGCCACTCATTCACTGTTGTCCCAGAGGAAAGGGATAGAGATTCAAAAGAGAAAAAGTAAGAAAACCCTTGAGTTGGGATAAAGACAATTTGATAGGGAAAGCAAAAACAGCATCTATGAGGAAAGCAAGACAAGGAATTTATTCACTTCTACCCATGGGCAGGCAGATGGTCAGCCATCCCCAGGAAAGAAGTGCTCTGTCACGGGTAAGAGTGACTTGGGAAGAAAAATCACCACCACTCTGAATGTCCCCCTTCTTTCTTCTTCCACCAGCTCCATGTGATGACACCACATGGTGTGGACTATCCCTTTGGTCAGTTGGGATCAGCTGTCCTGGCTGTGTCCTCTCCCCGCTCCTTGTGCACCCCCAGCCCACTCTCTGATGGGGTGGGATGAGGGACAGAAAAGGACTTGATTCTATGCAAGCAGTAACAAAAAACATCCCCCTGTTTTCAGCACTGTTTTCAGCAGAAAACCAAAACCAGCCCCACACCAGCTACTATGACAAAAACTAGCTTTGGCTATGCCAGCCAAAACCAGCACATAAAAAGCCAGAATTTTTTCTTTTAACTTCTTTTAACTTTCTAAAGTGTGATATATGAAGAAGAAGCAACAGGGTGAGATTGAAGAGAACCTAAGACAAGAGAACAAAGACTTTC